>JAOEHY010035054.1:0-37681 GCA_025447955.1 Psilopsiagon aurifrons | reverse complement strand
CCAGTCGGGCATAAAGCAGCAATAGAATCATGGAAATATTGCAACTTTTTGTATTAGGTGCCGTGAAAACTGTGTTATCCTCCTGTACCATATACTGTAATTTAACGCAGTTTTGTAGCTTTGTACTTTAGTAGCTTTGTACTTTTTATGCACAAAAATTTTGGTCTCGTTATAGCCAATAGAAATGTTACCTTTGATTCCAGTGGGTCCTAATTTCATCCAGTGTGTTCAAGGGAAATGTTTCAGAGGTGGGTAGATTTTACTTTGAGTAATTTTGTGTTGTGTAAACCACTATTGTAGGTGCGAGAAGTCAGCCTGTAAAAACTCCTTTGGACAGGAAAAAATATGAATGCACTCTTATGAGGGTAATAACAGGATAATAAATATTGTGACCCATATCTTTCTTAAGAACATCATATTCATATTACTCATACCTGAAAACATCTTCCTATCCATAGTCAAGCTTTCTAACGCAGTCCAAAGCATTCTCATTTTCTTATAAAACCAGAATATATCTTCCCTTTTTTGGGCCATTTGGAGTTTAGACAGAAAATGCAACAAGTCCAGGAAGTTTGTTTCATCTACTCTGATAAACAATTTGGTAGCAAAGGCTGCAAGAACCTTTTCCCTGCCAGCCTTAATCCTATCTTCTTTCTTTGGAAAAGAGCTTTGAAATGTGTTTCCTGTGGCTGTTATGGTAGGCCATAATTATTTTGCTTTCATCAGGTCACCTTATGAGCTGAGATTCCTTCGTTAGATATTTGTAAATTTAATATCTTTCAAAGTAGGAAAATCCAGATGGAGATTTCTAGATATTTTTTAGTCTTTAGATTCTGATTTTCAAGCAACATGCTTTGTCTTCATGTAAGTGAAAGGCTGAGAAAGGTGGCTACAGCCAATAAGACCTGACAAACTCAGAGTGAGGTTTAGCACCTCTGAATATGTTTCTGCCCTCAATCCACCCATTTGCTGTGTGCTTTTCATTCTCTATTGGAGGAATATATATTTGAGTAAATGCCATGTGACAGTGTGGCTGCTGTGGAATTTATTCATTTTTCTTGAGCAGAAGATCAATTAGTAATTACTTAAGGGCAGTCCTTATAGGCCATCTAGGTTGGCCCTTAATTAAGCAACAAGACATGACAGGCAATGTATTTCTGGGCAATTTAGCACATCTCTTAGGGAGTTTTTAAGGCATGAGGCCGAAGGTCAAGTGACTTTAACCACCTGAGAAGTGCAAAAATCCCTTAGAAGTGCACTGTCTAGAGTGACTTATTGCTGTTATTAAATGGAATTTGTGAATAAAAATAAGAAACACTGTCAGCCCCAGGCATGAATAGGGCATTATTAACATGGATATGACATTGTTGACAGCTAATCTAAAGCTCCATTTGTGTCCTGAGCTTTAAGTCTATTTCTTTATACTGTATATTAATACAAGGAAGATACGTTATATTCTTTGTATACTTTTACCTGTGCTATCCAATAAGAATGAGGGACATCATAATCTTTTTGAAATTGGCATTGCACATTACCTTTTTGGGTTGAAATACAGCAATTAAACCTTGTATACCTAACACCCCATTTTTGGATTATAACACAGAAGTCTCCCAGAAGACTCTCAAAATATCCTTCCTTGGATGGAAAGTCTCTATTTCTTACACACTCTCCCCTGCCATTCTGAGATCTGCCCTGAATTTGTCTCCTTCCTGGCTCAGCTGCTTCCCTGTTTCCCACTGCTGGGCTCAATATGCCTTATTGTCTGTACATGTCAGTGCATTCAGGTTAAAGAAACGTACCAACAACATTTGCATGTAGAGGTGAATAAACAGAGCCAATTCCAGCAACTTCATCTTACCTATGTTCTTATTTTTATTTCTTTCTCTTTTTTTGTTCTTATTTTTCCTCCCCCACAACTTGACTGCCAAATTTTTAAAGCATATACATGCTTTCTAAATACACTGCATTAAACATGTACAGTAACACTGCCAAAGCAGTGCCGTCTCCTGAAATCTGGAATTGCAGAAAATGGACAAGAAACTGAACATCTGTTGTAAATATTATCTTTCTCCAGACTGATTGTGTACAGACGTAGATATTTTCCTTTGGTTGTTTCTATTGACTTAATTTGTTCTTGAATTACTTGATATGCTTTTTATTATCCTTACACTAATGCATGTTCTATCCTTTGTCGGTTCTGTTTATTGATCTATGGTAACACCCAATTCCAAAGACCAAAGTCTTCTCTTGAGAGAAGTAGCTGGGTCAAATCCTAACCTTACTCTGACCAGTGCAGCTCCATCATTGCCATGGGAATTGTCAGAAGGCTGAACACATGTGATCTTGCATTGCCGGGGGTTTCCAGCTGCCCAGGGGTTTTCCTCTTGTTGCTTTTAAGTCCTGAAATGCAGTGCATGGTGGTTTGGAGGAAGCATTTCTTGGGTGTATGGCAGCCTGTGTAAGCGTGCTTTATGGGAGCACAGTGCTGGGAAGAGCAGGTTTTTGTTTCTGTTGTACAACAATACTGTCTTAAGTCTGATGACTGCAGAAAGCACTGGATTGCTTTGTCAAGTAGTTCTGCCACACTATAACTGTATTTTCCAGGAATCATAATGGCTACTGAGCATGTGGTGTCCAGTTATTTTGCACATTCAGAAGTATGTCTGATGTGTTATGAAAGTAGTGGATTTACTGGGCATACCTCAAATATTTTGAGGATATGTGAACATTTATTTTTGTCTGGGAAATTCTGCACAGAAATATGGTAGTACTGATGTGGACCCTTTTTTTAGGCTCACAGGAACTAATGTAGGTAAATCTAGAGCTCTCCAGGCATGCAGATAATTTGAAGTAATTGTAGGCTTACAAGGCAGAAATATTGTGAATGTTCCCTGAGTCAATTCTAACTACAAGATAGTTCATCAGTTTGTCTTGGTATTTTTGGTCCAAGGAAAGGTAAAACAGTCACTAAAAATAAGGGGGCTTTAACGACACATTTTGAAAATCACCTTTTTCTACAGCAGTGATCCATAAAGATGGATTAAATCAGCTTTTTTGGTGGCTGAGTGCCCTGCAGTTTGCGAAAAGTTTTACGTGCTATGGTTTGAACCAAGTAATCTGAAATTCTAGCAGTAGTCTGTACTAGTCTAGTACCACTGTACTAAAAGAAAATTTTTTAAAATTACTAATAGCAAAAAATGCTGATGTCATCTGGGCACAAGGCTATCTTATTAAGTCTGAGCTGAAGAACCCTTTTCAGTGCTTCTCTGAAAGCAAGTTTTCCTGACATTCTGGCTGCCCTGAAACTGGTAATTTACTGTAAACCAGCAAGAGACATTGTGGCATCACAGAACAGATAATTCCTTCTTATAGAAAAACTGAAATAGTGACAAAAATAAGAAATATACTTAATGTTCAGGTATCAATCAAGAACAAATTTTGACTTTTTTGTGTGCCTGGTACAAGTAATGAAAAATTAAAAGTAATAAAACTTCCAAGTTTGCTTGGTTCCAATGAAACAAAGAAAAGATAATTAGTCACTCACATTTGAGATTTGGATCATGCTGAATATGCTATTGAGCCACAACGAATGACTAAGGAGTTGTGGTTCCCAATCCAAAATTTCCTGGAATAAAAAGTAAACCATTAGCCCTTATGGTAGCGCCTACCTCTTCCTACTCCAGGGTGCCATTTGCAAAGGTCTATACCTAGAGCAAACCTTATCATCCCATGTGTTCTGAGACATCTAGGAACTGCTGTCATTTACCTGGATTCAGGTAGTTCGCAATTATTTGAGAAATTATCAAAAGCATAAAGAAAATAAAGAAAAATAGAGGGGTGAAGACAAAAACATACACTTCAGAGCTCTTTGTATTTTACTGTACATTGCCTCCCTGCTGTGTGATTTCTGTGTTTTAGCTTCACTACTGTTGCGGCTGCTAAGTAAGTAAAAGTTTGCAATTTTGAGTAATCCTGTATCCAAACCTGCTTCTGCCCATATTTGATCAACCATACCTGCCTGAGATATACAAGAGCCCTCAGCTGGCACAATGACTGCTTAATCAAGCAGAAGAAAAAAATTATCCAAATGTTTTCTTTTGCATCTAAATATTTTCTTTAGTGGGGCTCACAGGTATTGCTGAGCGTTTGCCCTGCTTTCTCAGCTGTTGACTCCTTTCCTTGGCATCGGGTGTGTGCAGCGCTTAAGCTCAGGTCTGGCAGTTAAAGGCTGCCAATGTGGGCAGAGCAAAATTACTTTCTGTTATCTTTCACAACAGAAATGAATGTCAGCCTAATACATCCATTCTCATTAAAGAGCATTACTCAGAGGTGAAAAGGTCTTAATGAGTGGTTGAAGGATTTCTAGACCATGGTTGTTTACACTTAAGGTCAGCCACTGTTTTTAATATGAGATCTAATGTAAATTCTCCTCCTTCACTTGTATGAGACACTATTCTTTTTGAAAGAAAATTACAGAATTATGGTAGACAGAACTATTAAATAAAAAAAATAAAAGAAAGAAAAAGAAATATAGAGAAATCCATTACAAGAAGGAAAGATATTATGGTCATAGGTTGAAAGACAGAAATTAAAAAAATGCCATGGAAAACAAGGAAAAATCTAAGAGAAAAGCAGTGAGAGGAAGGGAATTAGCAATGAATAGCAAGATAAAAACACTTTGTAATAATGACAAAGTTGGAGAAATGAATATATAATGATTATTTTTTTTTACATGATAAAAATGAAACCTTCTTTCAATTATTTGACCTTGTAATATTAGACTTTATGGTATCAATGTAGTTGCTTAGCATGAATATCTGCTATGTGTTTCAGTATTGACACATCTCCTACATCTAGAAACCTTCAGTTGCAATGCAGCCAAACAATAATAAAAGCCTTAGCACACTTTATCAATCCTGGTTTATGTTAACACCCTTAGCAAAGCCCTATTCTAATTCTCTTATAAAGCAAACCAGAACTACTTGAAATCTTATGGGGAGGACTAGGTAAAACATGAGGTAAATATCAATACCCTATGAACTAAAAGGCACAAACCCTTTTTTGTGGGCAGCTTAATGCAAAGGCTTAATAAAGCATAACACACACACACATTCTATATATTTCATATGTGTTATCCTAGGTATTGTATTGGCATATCTACTATAGCATAACAATTATTCTGTGAAAGCCTTTCCATCAAAGTAACACTAAGTGTGTTGGTGACTATAGAAGGTTCTTCAATATTTTCATGCCAGTTCACCAAATACTGGATACACTTGCAAGAATGTGTCTATATATGATCGAAATATGCATATGAGCACCGGCATCAAGGTTACGGAGGATGTACAATTGAAATTAAAGGCTACTCATTTTACCTGTTTCCTTAATTACATATTTGAATTAATTTTATGGTCATGTTGTGAAATTTGTTTCCTTGCACTGGATTAATGTGTGCAACAAAGATGGTTGTTACCATGATTTTTTGCTGAATGATGTGAGACACATTACTCTTTGAAATTGTATTTAATTACAGAGACTTTACACAGCTTTTAAAGACTTATTCTTTCAAATAAAACAACTCATGCTCCTCCAACTTCAATGTGCACCAGTTATTTGTACTAACTCTATCTCTCCTTTGAAACACCAGCCGTGTTCATGAAAGATTTCCTGTCTCTAAAGAAGGTTTGTTAAAAAACAATAGGAATGCACTGAAACTATTTGACACTTCTTTTCCTAATATCTTGCAAAGAGTTGTAATATCCCCATGTGCTCTAAAACATTTCTAAAACAATTTTTCACTGACTGATGTAGTTTTGTATATTAACAGCTATTTATTTTAATGAAATGATCATTATCAATAAAGAAAGGGTCTACATTTTCCAGAGAGCATTTGGGTATCTAGGCTTTTATTTCATTTAAAATTTCTGAAGACATTCTATTGAGGTAACATTTGCTTTTGAGGTGTGTAATTGGGACTCAGCGTGCTCCATGCAATACTCTTTGATGTTCACCAGTGCTGTTTAATAAATGGGTTAGATCTGGGAATCTGGTATTTGCTAGGGAAATTCTTAAACCCACAGGATGACTGCCTATTTTATCCTTTTCATTTTGTGTGGTTTTATGGCTCTTTTCTTTAGTATTCCTAAACTGACATGGCACAATCAGGGTCTCAATTAGCTGGATAAGCAAGTGATTTTTTTTTTTTGTGGGATTAAAAGCACATAATAAACCAGGCAACCAGTTGGTTAAATTCATACTCAGAGGAACTGTGGTGGTTCTGGTTTGGGTTTTTTTGGCTTATTGTTTTTTATCTTTTTTGGCTTCCCCTCATCTCCTTCTGCCATTTCACCCCCTCCCCTACACCCCCCTGCCCATTGTTTAACTTAAGGGAAAAAAAGAAAAAAAAAGTGTCTGATTAAACTTTGATGCCTCAGGGAATAATACCACATTTTTTCTGCCTCTGGTGTAATCATTTGTCTCTTTAAATTCACATCAGCTGAGGCCACGAAGACCCTCACACCAAAAAGACTTGTGCTCCCTGCACTGCCTTCAAGGCTTATTTTATACCTCCAAGTCTGCTTATTTTTCATGAGAATCATGGTATATATTTTGAGGGCAATTTCACATATTATGGCAACATAATCATCTCTGTCCATCCTAATGACCCCCTTTGAAGTGCTAGAACAAGCCCACTTTGGACAATAAATTTTCCTCTGAGTAAGAGTTTCTTTACTGTAGGAGAAATAAGTGATGCAGTCCAGAAGCAGTAGCTGACAACAGTTTTCAGTCAGGCTTCTTAGTTGCTCTTTTCATTCTGGGAAAGGTTTCCTAGGTTGTCTTTCTGTACTCACTTCTTCTTTAGTTCACCTCAGGATTGTCTACCATATAGCTTGTACTATTCCTCTAAAAACAGGTTTTGGTGAATCATCTTCTGGCTTTATCACACTTAGCTTCTGCTCAGGACTACTGTGGATTGTAAGCTGTCCAGCAAGATGTACATTCTTCCTCTGCAAAACGTGCTTTTTCTCCTGCATCAAAAACAATCACAGATCTGGGGCCCTATGAGGTACATCTTTTCAGAATACTCAGAAAACAGTAGGGAGAGACTGCACATGAAGATCACCTTATCCATCTGCCTTACATAGATGTACTCACAAGGGATACAACAGAAACGCAGTGGTGACCTTGGCAAGAAGTGTCTGTGGGAGATTCTTCATGAAGCAACACTTAAAGGTTGCTGTTTCCCAAAAGAAAGTTGCAATCTTACATTAAACAGGAGATGGTCATCACTGAGGTGGGTTTGTCTGCCCTTGCTTGAGCAGAAAAAGAAAACAAAGCTCATCTAATTTGGGTTTTGTTTTTGTTTGGGGTTTTTTTGTTTGTTTATTTTCTTTTCCTGTGTTAACTCAATTTAATTGTCTCTCCATCACTGTAAAAAATTATTCCATGTCAAGAAGCAAAGAGACCATATACCCTTATCCCTTGAAAGGATGATACAATTAATGGCACATGCTAGTCCTAATGGATAAGTCTGGCAGTTACTGTGTTAATGAAACAATATAGTAATGGCAAAATAAGTATATAGGTGGAAGGAAAAAAACTGTACACATACTGTATGGGTCAAATTCAATCTCAGACACTGCTCCAGGAGGCTGTATGATGTATGGCATACTGTGGCATCCCTGCAGCAAGATTGACATTTCTTGCAGCTGGAGGAATAGCTAAAGGGGCAGAATGCCTCCCAGGAAATTTTCAAAGCCCACTGATCAGTGCCTGTGCAAAACTTTATGGGAGATCTCCTTACACAGATGAATAGATTTAAATCAGTATACTCTGCTTGGCCTCTTCTGCATATCAACATTGTATCGCTGATCATGCCTTTTCACCCTTGTTCTTTCAGGGCGGTGGACACACATTTACAGTTTTCAGTAAAGAGGGACCATTTCACTCTTCTGGTCATCACAAGGACTGGGTTGCATGGAAAAAATTAATCAAGAATTTCCCCATCACTTTCAGAAAAATGTTATACAGAAATGGTGCATGACAGGTGGATCTACTCTCCTCAGATATACACCTTATAATTTATTTTGCATTTTGGAAGCATTGCTTAATCAATTTATATTGTAAATATATAATTTATATAGTAAATATATGCACAATATTCTATATGAGTTAATGTTATATTAGTTCTACTATGGTTACATATATAGTTATAACATTTGTTACAGTGTTATACATTTTATAAGACTGAACGATCTATTGCAGTCTACTGGCTGCAGTGTGCAGGTAGAACCCCTTGACACATAAAATATTTTTCGGTTTTAAGTCTGGCCTGTCCAGCTGAGGATATTTTTAAAAGTTTCAACAAAACCAGTTTGGCTGCTAACAGATGAAATATACGTAAAAAATATTCTTGCTTTCCTTTAGAAAATGTAGCTTTTGGTAAAAATAGAAACTCAGCTGACATGACTCTGGTATGAAAGCTGTGTTTGGAAAGGGAATAGTCTTCACCAAGGGGTGTGAACAGTCTCATTCCAAAGGAAATGGTTTTGATTTGTCTGAGGTTTTTAAGAAATTGCTCTGGACCTGATCTGGAGCCTGTTGACGTCAAAGGAAAGATTCACAGTGACTTCAGTGGGCTTAAGATCAAGTGTGAACTGAGCATGGGCAGCTGTTTGAGGCCTTTACATCACCACTATCCATCCAGCATATGATTGTTAAAAATAAAAATGATTTGCACCTTCAAAAGTAACTGAAGGTGTAAATCAGTGCTGAATTACCTAGATCAAAAGTCCCATCTCAAAATGAAGCAAATTTTGTTACATAGACTATAAAGAATGGGACTTGGGGGTTGTTTCAAACTCTCAGTGAAGCTCTGGATTACTCCTGATTATTAATTTTCACAGCAACTGCTGATCTGTCAGCCACCTAAGATTTCATTTGGACAAAAGCTTTGATGGGACAAGGTTGGCTGAACTGGACTTTAAGTTGCTGCATTCTGTAGTTGTAGAGTTCTTTTAGATGAACTGAAAAGAGGACATTCCCACAGGGAATATGAAGGGTATTACATTTTGGATGATTATTTATGAATGTGTGAGATGGTAGCTGGGATAAATAGGGATGCTTTCTACTAAGAAAAAATAAGGACAGATTGACAAACATAAACACCTACTTTTGCTGCCTATTAATGAATACTACTAATACTTTTCTGTGAACACTTAATTCCCAGTCTAGAATTGTGTCAATGTAGATTAACAAAATTACAGACACACTCTGCTGACCAAATGTGAGTAGAAATGACTGCAGAAGTATCCGTTTGGCTGTATATTTTAGTATCTAAATGTTTTTCAGGTGAAGAGTGTAAAAACACTGGAATCACCTGGGATAAAGCTGTGCCTTCAAGTGCAGGAATTTCTGAAGAAAAAAGACCACATTAATTGGACGGAAGAGGACAGAGGGAGAGGGAAAAGACTGTAGATTGAGTTCCAGCATGAATTTTTCCATGCCATAATGTGATCTGGGAGCTATAGCCAGCTGTCCTAAGTTTGATCAGCTAGTTACCAGCTCTAGTTGCCTTGTGAAACCAGGTGCAGGAGCGAGAATAAGCCAAGAGCAGGGAACAGATTTTCTCCATGATAGAAGAATGTTTCTTTTGCTGAGTCTATCTTGTCAGTAGAAGACATAATATAAGAAGGACATACAAAAATCCTCAGTACATCCCATTGTGATGACTAACTTTCTCACAGTTGACTAAGCTATTTAGATTCCTTTAAAATCTCTGTAGTGCATTGGCACCAGCAATGACTACACTTAACCAGCTTTTGGAAAGAATGTGCTAAATGTCTCTTGAACAAAATAAATACTACCCAACTGACCAGAAGGACAAATAGAACATTTTCATTTACTTCCAATCAAGCCTTGATGCATTTGAAGAGCAGTTAAAATTCTGAATTAATTACTGGTGATGTTGAAGCATAACATTTATAAAATTAAATAGTACTGGGCACTTATTCATTCTGAGATCAATAATAATTTCAGTTACTTGGATCCTAGTACTGAAATATGGGACTGAGGATAAAAGAATCTATCTGCTGAGTATTATAGATCTAAGAAATGAAAAGTTACTAAGTGCATATTTCTTATATTATTAGATTTGTCAATATCATTGTTCAAATAAATTCTTCTTGCAAAGCTTACTTTTTCTTAATCCTGCCTACTTCTTTTGTTTTACTTTACACAAATGTAGAAACTCTACAAAGAACCTTGGTTCTTCATTTTTTCTAGATCAAATATACATAATTAAATGTTGGTACTTGTATAGTAACAGTGAACAGCTTCTTATGGAACCAACATCTCTGGTAAGGAAAGAACCCTCAATAGATGAATTTAAAAAAATAAAGTGAAAGAAATCCCAACTTATTTTCTATTTCCTTCATCATCATCAATATATAACAAGTGACCTACTTTCTTTTTTGGCAAATAAAATGAGAATGACTCACCAAAAATATTTTCATGATTTTTAATTTTTTCTTTTAGATATTCCTTGGTAATGGTTTCCTCTAAGTAGATGCAATCTACAGATGTCTTATGGATTGCAGACTAACAGTGATACTTTTTTCATGTTGCATATGGGGATAGTCCAAAGCACTATGTGTAGTCACATTTGGCTATACAGATATGCAAATTTAGGTCACAAGTTCTACTTCCGCTGTATTACATAAGGTACACTTGTTCCATATCCAATAAGAGATTTAAATTGAAAGTTAATACACTACATTAGTCATATAGTACATATGGGATCATTTGTCAATGTTACCATAAAAGACTGATGATTTGATAACTGAAGAGTATTTATTATAGTGGCAATTTGTACTATTATACTATAAATAAAAGTGTCTTGGCATTTCTATAATAAATCCTATTTTCAGTGGTCTATTACTTGGTCATAAAAAATCACCCTGGGCTGAATTAGATCTAATGGATGTAAAATAACAATAATATTATTACCAAAATGTACATTTAATCCAGTGAGTAATATGGCCTTGAAAAGCCCTTAAATGTGTATTAATCACAGGCATTATTTACATAGAGATTGGAATAAGTCTTTGGATACTGTCAGTATGGTCTATGGGTCAGAGGCTGATCTTATTTGCACAGAGGTAAATTACATCTAAAATTTCATTGGTGTCAAGAGAGCTACGTCTGGGAAAAAATGGTTCCTGGTGAAAAATTTCGAGGAGAAGAAAATCAGACACTGGATAGAGAATTATTGAAAATGAGCTATATAGGATGGGCTCAGGTAAGATGTAAGAACCTGTCAAGCATCATGCACACTGTTAGACTTTAAAATACCTGTCACTGAGTAAAGAGAGAAACTATATCTAGGGAATGACACTTTGCAATTTCTGTTTATCCTTGGCCAGGTTATATCCAGCCTCTGACGAGTTACCAGCAACAATAAGCATGTCAGCATCACCTCTCTCTTGGCATGCAGGAATAGGTCAGAAGGATCAGGACTGCGTCTTCCCAGTGCCCCCTATGTGTGAACCCAAGCAAAGTGAAGGAGGAGATGTAGGAAGAAGATGGGCACACATTGATGCTGAATAACATCAATATGGGTGGTGCACAGCATGTGCATTTTACTTACATACTGTGGTGCACTGGAGGCATTGTGCCTCTCTAAGGTACAATCCCTTCCAGATTTCCCCACAGATTGGTACAAACCCACATCACCCTTTAATTAACACTATGCCTAGGAGATACAACTGAGCCTTTAGTATAGCCATGGACCTTACATACACCTTAACTTGCAAATTGCAGATAAAAGTAGTTAATTTAAGAATACACTGACTCCTTTTTTTAAGAAAGATAATGATTTACACGTGGAAGAGAAAGTAATTACATTTAACAGATGTCACAGCTCTTAAAGGAAATTTCTAAGATAGAAAACAAAAATAAAAAGAAAATTCAAGTCAGCTCATAGCTGTGTTCAAAACCCCAAACTCTGAAAGGAAATTTTCCTCTGTTCTGTTCTACTCTATTCTGTTCTAATCTATCATATTCTTTCCCAGCTTTTACACTACACATATCCCTGTAACACTGGAACATCTTTCCAGCATATTACATTCAACAATGTGATTGCATTCCATCGACAGTTCCATCAACTATATTCCATGAAGTCAATCAGATCTGTGACTGCTCAGCATCTTGCAGGACTGCCAAGCATCTTCCACAATTCTCTAACCCTGGGATTTATTTTTTAATGAAGTCTTCATCAGAGTTTATTCTCATCATAGTGCTGCTGAGAGAGTGAATCCTAAGTGAGCCTAACCTTGACATGCCTCTACTCCTCCCTCCACCGTCATCATGCCAGAGCACTGGGCTTCTGTGCTTATAAATGGCATTTACCCTCCTATCCATTTTTCTTCACTACTTATTCTGCAGAGAGCAGAGAAGCAGAAGCAGGGTACTCACAACACCTCTGCTTGAATATCCTGCTCATAACCGTAGACAGACACCAGGGTGTGACATTTTTATGCTATGTCAGTGAGCATCACATGTGCTTACACTCGTGATCCAAACAGCTTGGTATTTCTATGAGTGTCTACTTATTAATCATTTCATTTGCCCAGAATTTTTATTCTTCTACATTTTCTTCTTTCACCTAATAGCTATTAGCAAGTTTTGGTTTGAATGGGATTATGGCCTGAAACACAAAAAGTTCTTAGCCTGCTACTTGATGTTTTTCATCTTTTAAAACACGTATATCCAAAGATGAAAATGTCTTTTTTGGAGTCCACATCAAAAGAATTTTAGAAGTCATCAAAGGAAGTGGAGAGCAGAGCATATGCCGTTCTAAGGATGGCTTCAATCCTCTAAGAATTAGGGGCCAGATTCTGCTGTCACTTATATCAGTGTAAAAACTTCCACTGACTCCAGAAAAAGAACAGTGTTTAAACACTAACAGATACTGCTAAGGGAAATGTGCATGACATTTTTAATAGAGATTAAAATATAAGTGCGCAGAACATAAGCCTAAAGGACAGTGTGAGTTGATTTGTTTGGTTTTAGTTGTTTTTTTGTTTTTCTTAGGTGACTAATGAATGAATCAGACTTTGCAAAGATCATACCATTAGCTCTTTAACCTTTCTGAACATCAGGATGCATTTGCTTCTTTGCTTTTACCACAGGAAGGTTTCAGCTATAATGTTATTCTTGCAGTTGCTCAAGTTACTTGGCAATTCAAAACTCCATTCATTTATGGAGTTTTATAAAATGCTAGCTGTTTTTTCTGTTGCTTATAGTTTGTTTATTATACACTACAAAAGAGGTGTTTTGCTGAGAGAGAGTGAAGAGGTATGGGGTTGCTAACTCAGAGCTTCCTCTTTCAAATCATGAAGCAAATGAGCAGCCCAATTTCTCTCCCTCTCCCTCAGTAGGGCCAGGCAATGAGCCTTCTCTCTCTCTCTGAAGTTAAAACAAGTTAACTGTCATTGCTCAATGTGCAAGAAATCAGCTGTAAGGAAACTTGGGTCACTAAATATATCCCAAGCTGTGACAGAGGTAGTTGTGATGCAGTCAGCCTGTTGTTTCTCTGTACGGGACGCAGCTCTTGAATTTTATTTCACAGCAGCCACAGACAAACCAGTAAGTTCAGAAAACAGTTTCAGTCTACCTCCCACATAATTTACTTCATTACTTTTCTCATGCAAATAGTAATCTTCCTTTAAAAAAGTTCCTTGGACCAGGTGATGATGGGCATCAAATAGTGAAGTCAGATTTTCTGTCCTATAAAAGCCTAGCCATAAGGCCAGTCATGATACTAGTCTAAACAATCAGCAGCATACAGGACCAACTCCCCCTCTGCTTCTCAGAAGACATCATCTCTCAAGGATGTGTCAGAATCAACGATCATTTTCTTCCTGCAAATACATGTGATCTGTGAGCACAGGTTTTCCCACCTTAACCAATGAGAAATTCAAGGTGAACTTGTATCTAATGGGGTTGCAAGTTAATGCATAGCTGCTTTATGGCAGCCCATCAGCTGGAGTTGCATCAGTTATTAATAGCTTAGAAACCACAACCAAGCAAACAAAGACTAAGCAAGCATAAGACAAATGAACAGAAAAATGAGTTATTGTAAAGCAGGACTTTCTGAAGTTCATGAGCCACTGTCTTGACAAGTTATCCATCTTGGGACCTAAATAACTGAGTAGATAACTGTGTATGTTCAAAACCATGAGGGTCACATATTCATTCAAAACTGAGTAGTAAAAAATTAAATCAGATTATTTCACTGATGTCTCTAACTAGGGAGACTCCACATGTTTGTGAGGGGAACGATTAAATCTCTCACCCAAAAAAGAAATGATCTCCCATGCCATGCCTGATAATTTAGAGTCTTCTCAGGTTTTTGAATTATGCTACTGTATGTAGCTGAAAATTGTTTGATAAGCATCACTAAGTGGTCTGGCTTTAAGCCAAGCCTGTCATCTAGTGGAGTGCTATGCTATTCCAACTTTAATCTAGATAACTGGCACACATAAAACAAGGAAACACAAATGTGACACAGCTGCAGCTAGTCTGGTGGAGTTAAAATGCTTAACAGTGTTTTATGCCTGTAATATAAGACTGCTTACTAATGGGAGAATCCTATATGCAAAAGAGTGGCAATCAGATTGCCTTTGATATAACTGGTTATAAAAATGTTGGAGCTTTAGTATTTATGGTGCCTGCAGGTTACAATAAAATGCTTCTTGTGTTATGACATTAGCAGACATTAAAAATGCTGTGTAACTATGGCCATACTTCATAAGTTATTGCCCAACACGTGTAGCAAGCTAAGTTTGCACCAGAGGACAGGTTAATGATCAACAGCTTACAGAAAGGCTTGTGACATAACAGACATTAGAATGATATGTTGTGCAATCCATGTGCCCTTTCTGAATATTATATCTGAATGTGCCAGGAAAATACAGTGTATATATTAAGTTTACTGAACAAGAGTCAGTGAGTAAAATAAATAGTGCGTGATCCAAGTGCTTTTGTCAATAGTGCATTGATTATAATGCCACATACTGTACTAAAAAATCTAATAAATACAAAATATCAGCTGGATAACTAGAACATAAGTAATGTCAAGTTCTGACACTTGAGGCAAATATAAACCACCTTATTTGTGTTCTAGAAGTAAAGGATTTTCCCCTCAGGAAAAAAATATACACTATCACATACCCTACATTTCAAAACAGGAAACAGGTGCTTGGAAAAGAAATAGAGAGATCTGCTACTTTAATTATAGACTGAGAGACTAATATGGGGAAAAATAATTCCGGTAGTAGAAGAGACAGATGATCAGAAATATAAACCAGAAATTATTTGTTCAGCCAAGACATATTATATTCTTGAACCTGTTACATACTCAGACATATTATACACTTCGTGTCTCCAGAAGTATCTCTGCAAATGTATGACATGCAGTTGTGATCACAACAATGCATAGGAAGCACTGAAGTAGCTCCCTGACTTAACATGGCATGTCACTAGGTTACTAACCGACTATGTCTTTGGTTCCTTGCTTTGCACTAAAATTAAGAATATTGTACACAGTTGTGTAAATACCAATGCACAGGCTTGCTTTCCTGGGACAGCAGCACCTTCTTGCCCATGAAACACTTGTAGAGGTTTTCTGAGACTAACTGTCCGACCTGGAGGCTGATGTAACCTCTACAGCTTGTACCCGACTGCACAGAAGAACTCAGGCTCAGTAGACCTGGTGCCACCAACAGTTAAGGAATTTTCCCTGCCTATAATCAAAACTGCATAAATTTCTCAAAATACTAATAGCTGACACAGGGCTGTGAGCTAGCAAAGACAAAACAAAGTAAAAATATTAAGGTGGCTGCTGGCAATGACAGCAGATTTCAGCGCTGTAGGTCAGCTAGCTGACTTATTCTTGAAAAGATTGTAACTTTACACAGAAATTCCCCTTGATGTTTTCTCTTAGCTGTTAGGCAGTGTCACCAGATATATTAGAAGCTGGCATGTTTGGTTTTTTTATTGGTCCTCCAAGGTAACCTTCATAAAAACTTGTATATTTTCAAACTACGTCAGGATTTTAAGGCTCAGTTGATAATCATTTGTGACTAATCTGATTTAGGAAAGGATGACATGCAATTAGGCTGATGATCAGCTTGCAGTTTGTGACAGCTATGTCGCTACAAAGGTGGCATTCTCATTTTCATGACCTGATCACCCCCAAAAAAGTCCAAGAAGCTGTGGGCCAAACTATTCACAAAAGCATGATCCAGAAAAGTAAGCTTTTGAGAAAGTGTGAAATTTTAAGTATTTGAGTAGTTCTACAGACTTCAACCTACTCATATGTTATGCTGGATCAGTCTCAGGCTAGAGCGAGATATCTGTGAGAATGCAACTGACAAGTACCCTGCATACATGCCTCCAGTTGAGCTGCGCATTGGTTTCACTTCACCTGAGTGTAATGAGTTGAGCATCTGTTCAGAAACTTGAGTGTTAAAGTGGAAGACTGTAATTTTCTCTTAATTAGATATATGTTGCAAATGTATGTTGGCTGTTTCTAAAGATAAAGCATTATTCATTTATAGTATGTGTTTACCCAGAAAAATGCATTCCCTACATCTAGAATGAGAAATAGTGCAAAGAGTTTGATGAATACATCTCTTTGCACACACAGACATGAATGTATTTTATGTTTAAACTAAGTACATGTTGTAAAGCACAGAGCAAAAGCTGATTACTTGCAAGGTTGGATAACACAGTATGTGGCTAAAGTTTAGGCAAGCACGTAATTTTGTAATGAAATCACTTAAATGTGTTGGGAAATTCATTTTCCTTTCACCCTCAGAAAAACTGATCCACATAGGAAGAAATGGAATTTTATAGTGAGGTTTTAACTCCTTTTCTCCCAGACTTCTTGCATACTCTCCTGCCCTTTCTGCTGGATCTACAGCTTTTACATGTCTCTCTGTGACTCTCTTCCTTTTGTCTGCCTCCTCAATGGCTCCAGAGTCCTAAAGAAATGTTCAGCTTTGAAGCCTGGCCTAAAAAAATGGTAATTTTCCAGACAAAGGCCAGGTGTTGCTTCCAATTTATTCAGTATGCATCCCTATTATCCTGCAGGTCAGCTCCTGCAGAGCACACTCTGTGGGTGTTCTGGCTGTGTAAGTAGGGCCTGTGAGATTTGCCCCATGTGACTGAACTGCAGATGGCACTTCCATATCTCTTATTTTAGCAGCAGTCAATTTGCTAAATGTTCTTAATAGCAAGTTAGAAGGTGATTTCTGTGCCACAGCATCACAGCTTTCTCATGCCAACCAGTGAAGGAAATGTAGTGTCCATTGTGAGAAAACAGGGCTGGACATGTAAACTCCAGATCCATGGAGAGGGTGAACATTGGCATAGTTCTTAGCTGCCCAGGCAAAGAGCTAAAGTAGGCTGTGCCACTACAGAGGCATGGATTTTGTTTCATTGTGCCTTTCCCTACTCACTTTGGAGAGAAAGAATATTGGTTCCTCTCAGAAGAACTTCAGTAAGAGGAGATGTGGGCTAGGCTTTGCAGAGTAGACTTCCTGAGACACACTACCTGCCTACCAGTGCTGCACAGCTTCTGAATCAGAGCATGAACAAAAAGCTTTTCAAGTGCTCACACAGGTCCTTTGTCACTTGCCAAGACTCCTTAACTTCTGGAGGCAAATTCAGCTGATCTCTTCCTAGGAAAGTCAGCCATTTCAAGAAAACAATGAGTTTGGATCACTGTTCGCTTTAAGGACAGATATTTTTTTCTCTACCTCCACAACCAGGTTTAGATAAAAAAGAAGAACAACTCACCCTTTGTCAATACACTGTATTCAAACCAAACTAATACATTTGTCTTCTGCAAGAAAACAAAGACAAGTTTGAGTTTATAATTAAACCACTTTTGGAGTCATCACACTGGAATTTTGCTTCTTTCCTGCATTGTAATGGCTCCTCTCAGATGAAGAAAGGAACCATCTCAGACAAGTATTGCTATCTGCAGCTGCTTATCTCCAGTTAAATCCAAATTTCTTTTACAGAACTGTTGAATGCTGCTGAAATTCCCAGAAGTTAGAAGTTGAGATGCCATTCAAAGCCCTCCTTTTGAATTCTCTTTGCCCCAGATTCAACCATTTATTTTTATGTGCATGGTGATAACTAGGAATTGATCGCCTTTACATTTCATTGCTAGAAAACCTTGCATCAGCTTCAGTTATGGCTAGATGAGGCCCAGGATTCTTTATGACAATTTCTCAGTCAAATCAAATGTCTTCTTACACAGCAGATGAACTCAAACAACTATGTGATTATGTGACCAATAGAATATTTGAATTTGATGGCTTCATGCTTCTTACCTGAAATTTGTAGAACAGGGTTAAAATCGTGTGTTAGTAATTTCTTAATTTTAAAGGAGTTGATCTATTGCCTCTTTTACATATTCTATATATTTTTATTATGCACTGTTATGACATAAACACAGTGAAACATCTATCATGCTGTCTAAAACCTGTGTAAAAGGAGAAAGAAAAAGAGAAAAAAGGACCTTTTTCCCAACAAGATTGGAAAATCAGAAACAAATAATGTATTGTTCAAAGGCACCCTAAACTGGCTATGTTATGAAAAGGATCAAAGCAATGCAGCAAAGGTGATGAAGTAAAATGAGTAGTAACAAGGACTATGGTTACACAGACTCGGCAGACAGGGTGACTGTCATATTTTTGAGAGCAACTATGACTGTATTCAGAGATTAATGGAAAGGTAACGGTTATGATTCAGCATAAACCCCAATAAACCCACACTCTGAATGAGGGACAGATGATTGCTATGCACTGCTTTGAATGCAGCTACTCAGTGGTTTTGCTGAAGAGGGTGAAGATAGATGAGCAGCTGAGCCTAGGACGGCAAACCCGAGTTCATCTCAGTTTGATGCAACCCTTCGACTTTTGGATCTTTCAGCCTCTGTTTAGATTTCTTTGCAGTCAGGAAAACTAACAGGTGCCTTTTCATGAAAGTGTTGAGTGGAACAGATATGAAATTAAACATGGGCTTGGATGCTCTTCTGTGTTTCAAGCTGATAGCTCAAAATGATAGTGCTGAAAAGGAAGGTGATACGAGACCTGTAGTTACAAGTTTTTGAACACCTACACACTATTTCACAACTTTTATTTCCCCTGTCCAGAGTGAATTTTTATAGGTTAGCCATTAAACTCGTGAAGCAGGAATTTAACATATCAATGTTGACCGACTGTTAACTATAGCAGCAATGATAAATCTTCTATAATATTAACCTTTCAAAAAATAAAACTGCAATAATGATGTTGTTCCCATTAGACCTTTCAGATCACTTACAAATTATCTGGAACTCCTACTGTTTATTTGTTTTTACTTTAGATTGTTGCCCCAAGCACTTAAATAATTGTAATAAAATAATAATAGAATTAAGATTAGATAAATTAAGTGGAAATGAAACTGAATACATTTTCCATGACAGCTGGCAACTCCCATTCTGTGACTGCTCAGAAACAAAACTGGAATTTTTATGACAGTAGACAATAAGGCGATCGTGTACAGGATGTAACCCAATGCTCAAGAGGAGCAGTGTGGAAGTGACACATCAACAAAAACAAACTTGTTTCATTTATGTGCTGTTAATTACCATAACTTACATAATCATGGACATCTGTTCTCCCTTTCTCATGCATGTACCTATACACAGATGATTGCTATCTATTAGTCAGAAGAGCAAACAGCATTGCATAGAGATATGTGGGTTATAGCATATAATTGTATATCTGCATATATATACAGATATAATATTGTATCAGATATAATACCTGATATAATACATATATACAGATATAATATCTGTATATATATATATACAGATATGCCCAATTCTATCTTATTCATTCCTGTGTCACCCTGCAAGGAATTTTTTTTATTTCTTAAGCTTCATATCCAAACCGTAAGTAGCGGTCCTTGCATAGGTGGAGGGGAGTTATACAGAAGAAAGCACAAATTGGTTATAATTAATGAAAAATTAAGTCTGACAGTATCAGTGCAATATATTTTGTCATGATGGTTCTGAAACACTGTTTCATTTTTTTTCAGACAGACTATAAAGTTTTATCAGCTTTAAAA
The DNA here is from genome assembly GCA_025447955.1 of Psilopsiagon aurifrons. NCBI lineage: Eukaryota > Metazoa > Chordata > Aves > Psittaciformes > Psittacidae > Psilopsiagon > Psilopsiagon aurifrons. The sequence continues at coordinate 17,488 of JAOEHY010035054.1, read as the reverse complement.
CAGCTGCATCGTTCCAAAAGAAATAGCTACTGTTTTATTGCATTATTCATTTAAAAAAGAAAAGCAACTGATGATAGGCAAATTATGACCCCTAGCAAATAGATTTTTATTTCTGTTGAGTCTTGAGTATTTAAGGGTGATATTTGTTCCAAGAAGTGTTTTCTGATTGTCCATTCTCGATTGCTCTATTCTTGGAATTTTATAAAAGAAGCCAAGAAAGTTAACTGATTTGCTTGAACTTCATGTCATTTTTGTACCTCAAGTCTTATGGTCACATATCTTGTATGCACAAATTTAAGGATTATTCAAGAGCATAGCTCTGTTTGAAGTAACATTTTTATTATAAAAAAATGGAAGTACTCATATACGTAAGGTTAAAACCCACCCTTTATATTGACACATATGTATTACTGTGAGATTGTTAAAAAGCAAAAATTGTCCTTAAAATAAATTTTTAAAAGCTCTGAGATCTTTGAAATGTGCTGATATTTCATTTTTTTCACTAACACCTACTGCTATAAACTTTGAAATGAATGTGAAATTAAATTTCATCTTACTTAATCAATAGGCCTAACTTTGTTTGCATTTCTGTTGATTACTGTTTGATAACAAGTAAAACCAAATTATCATCTTTTTTCTGTACATATCCTGGATAACATGTTCTGGGTTAAATAACCCTAAATTACAGGTACTGAATTACTGCTCCCACTTTTGAGAAGGACAATTCATTAGATCATTCTGCATGTGCCCTTTCATGGGACAGAAAATTGGTGTTCCATGTTCACTTCTAAAAGACTATCAATCACACATTATTGAGATTTGGATATTTAGTTGTTTATTCTCCCACTCTCTACTCTTATGGTCAGTGTGCTAGGATTGTCCCACAAGCTGGGAGGAGCTCGAGAGACCAAAATGGTGAACAAGACTTGCCTTACTGAAAGTAAAAGAAACTGTTTACATGCTGCCAAATGCTTACTGGGGAAAATGAGTATTATTTTCATGCTGTCATTCTTCCTTGTTATCATTATACTGATTTTTCCATTCCATGTGTTTGTATTTGTCTTTCATCCACAGGATCTTAACAGAAACATCGGGGGAGAATATGCTGCATTAAATTGCTAGATAAAATAATATAAATGCATAAATGAGCTGTCCCACATAAAAGAAAAAAGGTTAACAACCATTCTCAGTTTATATAAATTAGTCTGTATTCTGAGGCGTCAGGATTTAAATCATGTCCACTCTCTTTTGTGGTGTTTTTTTTTTTCTTTCTCATCTGTATCTGCTTTCAGTCTCTAGTAGAATAATTCAGTTATGTATTCATTTGAATACTGTGAAAATATTTACATACTGTACTTTTGTTGTATTTCTTTGAAGAGAAGAAAACTCAAAGGATCACCACTCAGAAAGTCATCAGTCCATGGTCCCACTGCACCCATGGAATTAAGGGAAAAATTCTCTGTTGCCATTGTACGCTGGTCTCTGAGGGGGCTGATGAGATAAGGGAAGAAAGGAATTATTGGGATATAATGGCATACTATACCAGTTCAACTTTCCTGAGGAACTGGTTCACTGATCTAAAATAGTAAATTGCTGCTCTGATTTCATACCCTCACACCAGGAGTTTGATATACACTAGAAACACATAGACAAAATTCAAGGTGATACTATGGTCTCTAAAAGCCAAAGGAGACCTACACATATAGACATATAGATATATAGATATGGCTATATTTATGCATGAAATAGATATAGATATGCATGCACATGCAAAATTTTTATTTGATGTTTCTGCTGAGTCAAGCAAAGGAGACTGAACTTGGTTTATACTAATCCATGTCTCACGACTTGGAGGGGAGCAGTGGACTTCTTTGATTTTATTTCTCACTTGTCTTGCTCACTACTGTAAAAGAAAAAGAAAATTGAAGCTAATTTACCTAGCCAGGAAGCCTGCCTTTTCCTGCTTTCTCTAATTAAAAGTGTGCTAAACCAGGGGCTGGTAGAATGAGGAAGAAAGATATGGCTGGGTATGACTGGTATCTTTGAACTGGTTTAAACTGATGCTCTGATACATCCTGCATACTGCTCACTTTACACCCTCTAAAATCCAGATTTATTCCATGGAAATCAGTGTTCCTTTAAGGTGACTGCAGCAGATTTTTTTTTATTCCCTAGTAAAACTTGTGCCAAGTTATATTGGTACTAGATATAGTGCAAGCTCATTCCCTCTAAAATATAATGCCTCCTATGAACATTTTTCTGAATAAAAACGTTTTATCTTTTCCTTAAAAATTTCTGTATCTGAAAGAATTATTTTTTTCCTAGCACCTGCTTAATCTTTTGTTCCATAGATAATTTCTCATTATCCAGGTGTCCTCTTGTGGACCCACAGAAAGATTGGGCCTAGTTTAAGTGTGAAATAATCCTGTTGCTTCTATCTGAAAATGAATGAGCCCAGGATTAGATCAGATAAAACACACTTGAGATAAAGTGCACGAGGTGGATTATATGGGAAAAGAGGATTTAGTGAAGAACATATCCACAACTTTTTGTTAACATAGAGAATGGTAGCTTTTGTAAGCAACATTTATGGAAACTCAACTGGAGGTTTAAAAGCTATGTCTTTTGTTGTACATTTCTCTGCATACATTTGCTTTGTAGTTGGTAGCTTTAACTTTGGAAGCCATGCTGGGCTTTGACTCATGCTCATTTTGTTTAATGAAAAGCTAAGGATGTACTTTTACTCATAGATTCTTGTTTTGTTTTCTTTGAAGTTTATTAAGCTATCCAGTAAGATGGGAGGTTCATTAGGCTGCTATTATCACAGCCACAAATTAAGCATCTGTTCCCTGGGGAGTTATGAGCTTCAAGTGGATGTCAGAGCCATACTTATTGCAATATTTACTTAATTACCAAGTTAAAACTTCTTGTCATATAAAATACAAACATGGAGTCTGCTGTCCATGCTAGAGACATACTCTCCACCTGCTGAATGTTTAAGATTCACTTATTCCATCTAAACACTGTTTAAAATATGCCCCAAATATTTTGTTAAACAATCAGAACTTTAGAAAGGTAAACCGAGAACAATCAAGCACACTAATGAATTTAAGATTTGATCAAAAATATTAAAAAAATCATATTCTATCTGACATTGCTGTTGATTTTGGTTTCACATCTCAGGACGCTTGTAGCTTCCAATACCAACAAATGCATCAAAAAACTTAGCTAATAATAATTTGCCAAAGCACCTCAAAAATCAGCATGTAAAGGGGTTTTGTTGACTAGTTAGTTGGAGACCACTGGAGTTGAGAGCTCTTCTCTGTAATAACATCAGGCTTTTCTAGACTGGAGCACACATCTTTTATAAAAACTCAGGGAATTACTCATAAGAGGAAAATGTGCCATCCCAAATTCTGAAAGTCATTCTTTATAGTCATTTTGCTGGGTTTTTAACTCCTCTTCAGTGCTTTAATTGTCTAATGTAAATTACAGAATTATTAGATCTTCCCCTGTCTAGTCTTTCAAAAATATCGAGCTGTATAAAACTGGAAATGTTATTCCCTCTTCTCAGACATAACTTTTGTGAACAGGTATGACTGTTGGGAGGATGTCAACACTGCAGAACAATGTTGCTTTTTTTTGAAAATCACTGTTCATTTTTACTTCAGGTGTTGCATTTGAACTTTATAGGTTATTATCTGTCAAACTCCTCATTGGCATGCTATCTGCTATATAACCAATACCTCACTGCAAAACTTTCTACTTTTTTGTGTCTTATACACATAATTCTCACTCTACTACTAATGGACTGTTTGACATGGTCCATTTTGGAAGCCCTTTTCCCTGTAAAGAAATCCTACAACTATTTACTATTTGAGAAACCCTTCCTCTGGAGATGCCTGTGCCTTCCCCAACTGTAGAAGGAACACAGGCTTCTAAATCCAGGTCCTCCATAATTTATAAAAATTCTAGTTAATAGAAGTATGCTATTTAAAAACGTAGGTTTATGAAACCCCAAATTTTAAAAAAAATAATGGCTACATCTGTGTCTTGAGCCCTTTCTGCTTCTTCCATCAGAATGAAAGGCCAGCTTAATAAAGTAGTCACCTACCAATGAATTTGCCTTCTGAATAAAAAAATATTACTGGCCTGTTTTGAAATAGTCAACATGAATCATTTTAGTTTAATGAGCCGTTTTGCAGCTTGAACTCTTCAAGAAAACTCTCTTCTGGGAGGTTCATATAAACCGTTTTCATGTAAAATTTTGAGATTTTGAGATCCAATATAAAAGAAAGGTATAAAACCTCTAGTATCACTCTTTCATAGGAAATATCATAGCAGTAAGTCTTCCTAGGAAACGATATATACTAAATACAAAATTTAATACTAAAGTACTTGCTGTGCATTTGACAAGTTTATATTAATTTGCAAATAATTTTGATAACTTTAAAAAAGTAAAAAATAATATCAATGTCTGAAAATATGAAGATATTAATATTTTGGTAATCACTAAATCACATCTATTATAGGTCAGTGAAAAATTCAAGACATTATCCAAAAAAACCCCCAACAACTTAGCCTTTGATTTCTTAGTCTTGTGTACAGCTTTTTTTCACTTGAGCTTTTTAAAAACTCATGCTCTTTATGAAAATGCACTTAGCCTGTTCACTGTTCAGTTCTGAAAAACCAAGATTACAAAAGATTTACAAAATTATCTTATGAAGCATTAAATATTAATAATATTTATATTAATAATTTTTATATTAATAAATATTAATAATGCCATTCTTTCTTCAGGGTGAAATATTTAGAAAAGTTTAAATAAACTGATTAGCTTTTGTATTGTTGTCTAACAATAATTAAAATGAGAAAAAACATCAACCATTTTAGCTATTAGGAACTCCACTACAAAGTTGCATAGGTGCAAATACCAGTGACATTATTTACATTTATATAAATGTCATCAGAATATGACTTTTACTCTGAAGTGTCAAAGGTTTCTCAAGTTTACTGAAATACTGGGAAATGAAACAACATTTTATATAATCTATGAATAATTATAGTAAAATAATAATGGAATTATTCCTTAGTGAATTTTATTTTTCTGTGTTTTTTTAAAAATAGATTTATGATTAAAAATAGCACTCTGTAATTATAGCCAGAGCTATTTAAGGTTTTTTTATCACTGCTAATGAAAATATGGTCATACCTTCTATGAAAAGTATATTTCTCAATATGATGTGCTGTAAACAACATGTCTTTAGGCTATTTTTGACCTTTAACCAATGGGAAAGGTCTGTCTAGTTGATCTTATCTAATTACACAGCAGGTACGAAGAATTAAACCAATTTAGGTTGAGTCCTGGTACAATATCAAGTATCAGACAATGCTTCCAAAAGGAAATACTTAACAAATTTGTAATCTACTGTTATATTTATCCAGGGAAAGAAGTTAATAAAAAAAAATAAAATCAAATGTGAGCTGTGTCAACTGACTGAAATCCCAAGTGAAAATCTATGTTATCAAGTTGTTTGTAAAAATTGACAAGAAATGCTCTCATGAGCAAATGAAAAGCAAACAATCTACCCTGACCTACACTGTGATAGACTGCTTATGAAATCACACAAGAAAAGTAAAACATTAAATTGCTGGCTCCAGCAGGCTTAAGATACTTGCTGGACTTTCAAACTGAACTTTTATGCTTTTCACTGGGAGAGCAGAGAACATAACAAGAGCTTAAGAATAATGAGGTTTGGTTTGTTTTTATTTATAAAGTGGGGTTTTTTTTCAATTGTTAGGTCCTTAACAACACAAGCATAACCTAAGGGGACAACTTTGTTTTTAATAGCAATACAGGCCCCTAACACAATTTGGGCTCTACCGCCTTGCTTAGATGAAGCCTGACACCTTTCAGGGCACTGCATCAAGAGCTGAGCTGTTTCATTGAAGGACCAGGAAAACGGGGTACACAGTGCTTCCTTAGCAAGCAGCAAAACCAACAAAATCCACTAGTAATACACTGACTGATATGGTGCCATCACATGAGGAACTGGTGTTTCAGAGATTTTGTGTGATTAAGCCCTAAATCCCTGCAAAGCCTATCCTGCTACAAATTGTCAGACACAAGGGGATAATTCAGAGGAAATGTCATCCAGAGGGACCATTAACTTCCAGTGATCAAATCTAATCCACATATATTTTCAACTACTATTTATTAAAAAGATACAGGGCCAAATTCTCTAAAATGCGCAATTCAGGATGCAGTTTTGGCCTCCAAGATGGAAGTCTGCTGAGCACCTTAGATTTTCTGCTTGGTGTGATGCTGGATAACCACTGACCCCCATACATACCCAGGTCTTGCCAAGCAGAGGCAAGATGATGCTGGTACAGCATCTTTGGTGGTTAACTTTGGCTGTAAATCTGGAATGTTATGTGGACTGCAGTAATCCTGCTTTTGTTGCAGTGATGTCCAAATGACTAAAAATGAAATAGAGCTTGAACTTTGCATACTTTTGGACAATTTTGCTCATCAAAAACAACTGAAAATATTCCCTCCTGTCTCTATGTCCTGCTTCTGAGATTTTTCTTGGATTGAAATGGCCTTAGGTGGCCTAAACATTTATTTGAAACTTTTTTTTCAAGGAGGCACCTAATAGTGTCATTGTTTATTGTTGTATGTCTTAAGAGAATATTCAGATGCTTAAAACTGTAAGTTGAGCATAATGCAAGCCACTATAGAGCAGATGCTAAGCTTGAAGTGCTCTTAGGAATACATATACCACATTTTAATTTCAACTCCTATTATTATACTAACTAGTCACAAAATGGCTTCCTATTTATGCAATATGTTATCTTTAATGTCACTTAAATTGAATAGATGAGTGCCTTTAATAATGTATGTTTACTTCATGAACTTGTGGGCAATTACATTGTAATTATGTCTTTTGTAGGTCCTTTTTTGCTGACACATGGTGCACCAGTGCATTTTAAGTGTAATTGCAGTTCTCCCTACCATTTACGAAAGCTGAACATTGTTAAAGGTTTGTAAATTACCAACACTTAGACCATAAGCAACTAGGCAAATTAAATGGCAGTGTCAGTACTATTACAATGTAAATTGGTGTCAAGCATAATCCAAGGTAGAAGCATTTTTACAGAAGAATAATGTTTACATAGCACCTCAAAAAATGCAACAGAGACACAGATACTCCCAAACTTGCAAAACTGCATATTTTTGATAACTGAAAAAACACGTACAACATATAGTGTATGAAGCTATCAACTATTCAATGAAGCAAATATCTATACTTACACACCAGGCTACACAATCATCTTATAGAAAGGAAAGGCATGAACAAATGCTAGTCTATCAGATTGCCATCATTCCTTTTCCTTGGGAATGGTGCTTCATCGGAGAAGGAAGAAAATATATTCCTAGCAGCCTGTAATGCCTCAGGGGGAGGGAGCTATACAGACCATCCTTGCAGTGAAAACTGAATCTTGCCTATCCCATCCTTGCAAGACCTTGTGGGACCGTGTACTCACCAGCATGAAGGAAGGAAGCAACTAGCACATTGATGGTGCTTGTTCCTCCCTCTTTCCTTAGGGTGAAGGTATAGCACTATGGTGACTTGCAGGACCATAGTGCAGGAGGATAATGGTGTGTCATCATCAGGATTTTAGCTTTGCAATGTATTTGGTGTATATCCCCAGGTAAAATCAAGTTTGGGTCTACAGTGATATTTGACCTGATCCTTACAGCAGGATGAACTTTAAAGCCTGGTGAAGAGAAAGAAGTTCTTCATCCCTACCCTCATTCTGGCTGGGCAGTGAGTTAAATCCCCCAGGTGATGTGAAAAGCATAGGAAGAAAGAAACCATCTCTTGTCATTAGCATGAGGTCATATCTTCAGCAGCTGGGATGCTGGGACTGTTGGACAGAATACTAAAATTAGGTCAACATGTTTTCAGCATGATGGTTTAAACCTATCCTCTGTGTGTTGCATCATTATCCACCTCAACATCTGGATCACAAGATTGCATTTCACTTTCATTTTTTGTCTACTTTGATGGTAAACCAGAAATTTCAAAGCAGAGAGTATTTTTATTTGCCCAACATTTGCAATGATTTTTGAAGCACAGTTACAAAAATACAACTTTACTACAGACTTGATATATTTGTGTTGTTTGCAAGAACCAAAACTAGGAGAGTTGATTCTGCTTTTACTATAGGAACTTGAACTATCATGTGCTTGGACATGTCGCTACAGAATTTTTTTAAAGTAGATTTATGTCGCCCTATGGGGCTTAGGGTATAGTGATTATTATACACTGAGAAATGTGCATTTAGCTTACGAAACCAATGTCCCACAGAGGTGACCACTCTAGAAAGACCAGCAACATCACTTAAGTAAATTAATTTTGAAGTACTGTCCCGTCACTTCATGCCTCTAGGCCAATCACTCACTGGTAGAGACATCCTAGTTTTGGATTAAACCAGCTCAACCGTGCAAACTGTAGCACTGCATGGGAATGAGCATCTGGGATTGACAGCTCACAGATCTTGGCAATAGAGGCCACAAGTCCAATGACATAATTTTTATTTAAAGCAAAATCCTAGTGGCATTTTGGTAGAATGCAATCTTCAGTAAATATTTACCAGAATAACATCCAGGAGGATGGATGCTGATCTCACTTGCCTTCCTTGAAACTTGGAAGTAGCAATGAAATTATACTGGTGCAAATCAGAATCCTATCCTATGGCTAAATGCAAAAATCAGTATGATACAATGGAAACAAACACATTTCCAGGCCCAGCAAGCACGTGCACAGTAAGCTGTTGCTCATTTTATCCATTCTGAGTTGCCAGGGATTTTGAATTCCTCTTTCTATTGGTGTTTCTAACTAAAAGTGAGAAATGCAAAATACACAGTATGAAACCAAACCACTCAGGGGCTGGTAGCCAGCTCCCCATGATTGGTCAGAAAAAGGCTTGCAGACCAGTGGCATAAAATGGAACACAAAGGTTTTAATTGTCCCTGGCCTTACAAGGGGCAGCATGGAAAAACACACAACACCCAGTCACCTTTAGCTATTCTTTTTGTTTTCTAAATGCATGATAATCATCATATGGAACATACTGCTTAAATTAAAAGCTCCTTAGTACAGCCACTACAGCCTTACTAGAAACTTTCTGTGTAACCTGCTGAGGTGGCTCAACAAGCTCCAACACCATCTCTAGTATCTTCTGTTTGACTGGATACACCTACTTGGGCTATAATTTAAAGAAGTCAATTGAAGGTTGAAGTCTGATGATTTTCATAGGCACAATAATCTCATGCTCACAGGCCTCCTCATACCTCTCCTACACCACTTTTGTTTTCACCTTTTTACACTAAACACAAAAAGGTTTTCAGTAAACATCAGTGCTAAGTGCTAGTCCATTTAAAAGGACATAAATTATTCAACTACTGCAATTATTGCAAAAATGTAACTTTTAATTTGGGGAGAAAAAAACCCTTAATTGCTACATTCAGTGACTATTCTTCCATACTCACAATGGACTTAGAAGAGAACAGCAAAAAAGTGAGGAATCCCATTGCCAAACACATCCCCTAAATTACCAGTTTGTCTATGGAGCTTTTTACTTTAATGCACTTAAGGGGAATAGCTCATCACTAATGATTTGGAAATACAGATCACGTATATCTTCAACTCAAAGTTGCCCAGTAACCCAAGTTTTAAAAGCCATGTTGTATCTTCTTCCTCTAATATACATACCAATTTTTTAAAAAATAATATTAATAACACAAAAATACCATGACAAGCACAATGGTTTCCCTACAAACTCTATCACCTGTTTATCTCTCACCCTTAGTACTAACACTAAATTGGGCTTCATGAATTATTTATGAGGGGCCCTTTAATGGGATCATTTTTCCTAGCTAGCACTGACACTAATGCTAAGAAAAATCTCTTGACATTAATCTTGGGTTGAGGAAAGCTCCAAATACCTAGTTTCCTCCTGAATGTTCCCTTTCTTCCTATTTAACACATTGCAGAAACCAGTCATTCTGCAGCTCTGTTATGCATGAGTATGGACATGGGAGGGGAGAAGGGAAGATACGAGGTCAGAGAGGGAATTGGTAGCATCAGGATGTTCACACTGGGAACTCTGAGGTCTGGCCCAGCTCACATTAAATATAAATAAAAGTTTCCCATTGCCAGTCCTGGGTAGCTGAATCAAGCCCCAAGCTCTGCTCTTTTTTCATATATGCATAATCTCTCTGAAAGAAATGGGAGTATCTGTTTGAAAAGACCAGCAAGCTATGAATTTCTAATGACATTATTTTAGTTAAACTGTCTAGAATTGATTAAATCTCCCTTTTTTCCCCATTAGTTTGTAGCTATTCTGATGAAGTGATTCAGGACATTTTCCAGGGCTGATTACAAGATTAATGGGCTCTGGTCTTGCAATTGCAAATATGACCATTGATAGAGCATAAGAAGCCAAAAGCAGGTTTTGGCATATCCTAAAGACAGAGTTCTTTTTAATTTATGCACAAAGATGACTTCTGCAAAATATTATCCAAATTAAAATCCCTTCCCTAAAAAAAAAATCTCTGTAAGATATCCTGATATAAAAAAGATGGCATCTTAGAGAACAGTGAATTTCTGTCTAAAACATAGCTTGTTTGCTAATGCTGTGGTAGTATGTCCCACTCCCACCCCCCTGCCCTAACATACACACTCTTTTGGTCATAGTGATGGAACTACTGACTTTCCTCATTTTTCTAAAATAAAATACCTAAAAAGCAATGCATTTATTTTTTCAGTTGTAGCTTTTTGACATCTATAATGGTTTTGTGTCTAAATCTGACAACATTTGTAACAAACTGAAGTGACTGTACCATTGGAATGTGTCCTGGAGGCTTTTTCTGTCAGAGGAGATGACAGTAACTTTTCCCATGCAGATTAAGCTGGTGTTTACAGATTTGCCCTGGGTGTGCATTTTTATCCAGCTGTGATCAAGTAACACTGCCTGATGAGTGCCAGACAGATCTCCTGATACGAAGGGCTTACATGCCCATCACTTCTGCACAGAATATGGTTCCAATCTGGACACCATGGCAAAGGTCAGTTAACATTTTATTTTACTGTACTAAGGCAGAGTACCCACATAAGAATGCAAAAAGCTTAATAATTTAAAAATCTCCTTGCCATTTTACAGAAAATTTAAGCACTGTGATTTTAAAATATTTTTGTTCTGGCTTTCAGTTCCCTACACTGAACCCTAAGGATTTTAAAACAATAAGCAGTAGGATTGACAGTTTCACAATTTAGAATTAACGATTTCTTTCATTCTTTTTTCCCCCTGCTGAATATCTTTACCTTGCATGCTGTAATAATCTGTGATATGGCAAAATATAGCTCCAGTCACATAAGCATTTCTTCCATCAATGAAAGTGTATGAGGTCAAGAGATTGTTAGCTTTTGTGGGACCTGAACTATAGACATTATAGAGATATTCTAAAAGTAGCAGTGGTTGCATATTGCTTTCCCAGAACTCCTGGCTGTTCAAAGCTGGGATGGAAGACGTTTTGTTTCCTAATATCTGAGTTCATGTTTGAAGCCTCTAATTCATGAAATCAAACCATCCTTTGAATTTGAACATAAACCATATCTCTAAATACTAGCAACATGAGCATTGCCTAAAATACTGGCGCCTTATTTCATATCTGCTGTGTGGCTTGAAGATGCTGCTAAAACCACAGAGATGTGCCAAAGTAACACCTGTAAAAGGAGTGCTTAAACTAGTGGCTTAGATTCTGCTTTTTATCAGCATTTTAACTGGTGGTGGAAACCAATTGATCAATATTTATACCAGACTATGTGAAAACAATACTTGCAAACAGTTTCCTGTTTGCTTTAAAATGCCACACAATTTATAGGCCTTTCCTCTTGTTCCGATCCCACTATAGGCAAGCATGAAGAAACTGATCCTCTATCCTGTGCAACAGGCAGCTCTGTGTCATCTAATTATCCTAACAAGTGACAGGACAAGCGGTAATGGCCTCAAGCTGCACCAGGGGAGTTTTACTTCGGATATTAGGAAAAATTTTTTCACAGAGATGATAATCAGGTAGTAGAAAAGGCTTCTCAGGGCAGTGGTAGAATCACTGTCCCTGGAAGTGTCCAAAAAACGTGCAGACGAGGCCCTCAGTGATACGGTTTTCTGGTGGTCTTGGCAGTGCTGGTTAGATGATGGTTAGACTTGAGGATCTGAAGTTTTTTTTTCTAATCTAGTTGATTCCATCCCTACAAATTACAAGGCAGTTTTTTCCAGAAGCCAGCAGTGAGGAAGTACACATTACAAAATATTAATATTATTATTATTAAAAATAATCACCATAACAAAATCAATGTTTTCTATAAGTAGCTAGTGTACTTCATTTCTATTGGCTATACAACTTATACTTGTGCTGATGGCATTGAGTTTGCAGAAAACAGAATGGAAAAAATCATTCCAGAATCTGGTGCATATAATCAGTATTGTCTGCAAAGTGTTTTTATTCTTTTCTGACTGTATTCATCAAAGCGCGAACTGGTGAGGTACTGGTTTTTACAAAATCCTTGGAAGCGTGTTAGCTCAGGGGACCAGTGAGTTACAGAAAGTCTTTCACCTCTGCACCAGGTCCTTGGTGGCTGAAAGTCATAACCATTTGAGGGTTGTCTAGTGACTTACTTACACAGAACATTGTGGTGGGCTTATCCAGATTCAGCTGGCAAATGTCCACATCACAAGAGACACCACTACAATTTGCCCTCTTGTTGTCAGAAAAGACAAGGGATAAAGAGGTATGCCTCCCCTTCCCTCCAACCATTACTTTCATTCAACTGGCAGGCTATTAGAGAGGAACCTACACTTGGAATCTGCAAGAATAGAGAATACAAACCAATATTAATCACTGCTGAATTTACACATTACAATACATGCAGTGGGCCATGCAAGTTGTAAATTGCTTTTTGAAAACTACAGTTTGAAGATTAACCATCCCAAGGAGTTGAGAAGAAACTTGCAGCCTCCCAAATGATTTCCCTACCTGTACAGAAGAAAAGTGACAATAGTAATATTATAAACACAAGCAGTCAGCTCTGAATACCACTGGCTAAAAATGAAGTCCATGAATCTTCTCACATCACCAACCCACTTCTGGGGTCCCTCCTCTTCTTTGAAGGGTGCAGAACAAGCAGAGCACAGGAATGGGAGAGGTTCTCTGCAGTGCATCTGTACCCATTTGGATCCCAATTCATGTTGAAATGTAGGTGAATGTTTTGGAACTATCTTCTCAGCTGATGTAATACACTGAACTCAATTAATGACAGATTTAGGTCTCAAAAAAAATTATGCAGTTATGTATTACAACCTGATTTACCTCAAAATCCACCTATTATAGCTAATCAGACATGTCATTCACCTAAGGATCTGGTCCAGAATAATTTTCTTTTTTTAAGTGGCAGGAGAAGCACAGAACATATATTTAGTTCATTTATTTCTTCATCCAGCTCAATGAACATTGGATTTAATCCTTTTGTGAACAAAAATAAATCTCCATAGAGCTTTTTGTAGTACTTATTGATTTAGAAGAGTTTTCCGTACTATTTAATTTTTATTTGCCAGGGAAGTTGTATTTTTTAGCAGTCACCTGTCTGTTTTTCATTTAGCTAGGGGCTGGTATGAGCTTTGCACTTCTTAAAATCCTTTTCACCTGCATATACATTAGTTGACATATCTCCGTTCTTCACTGTACTGACAAATAAACCAGGAATCCCTAAATTCATTTCATTATAAACATTTTATAAGCATCCCATAAAGATTACTTCTGAACATAACAGTCAAGGCTAAATTTGAGCTGCTTTTCCCTGTGATGAAAGGCCGGTGTCCAATCAAACGAGCCATCCAGGCCTTAAAATAGCTTAAAAAAATTAGTTTTAATCTCTTTATTGTCTGACTTCATGGCATAGTAGTGCTGCCCTTTAAGGAAACTTACATAAAAATGGTTAGTACAGCTGGTCCGAAAATGTGCTTGAAGTTTAGAATCACATATCAGTGTTTATACAGATGATTATTTGGGATAGACTTCAATAGAATCCGACTTTACTAGCAAAGGAGAAGGCTTTGGCAATAGCATAGGGTGATCAGCAACAGCAACTCATATTTTCCAACTGAGATCAATGTGGACTTTAATCCAGTAGTGCAAACCTAAATATCACCAGACAGATATGAATAGATGACAATGAAAATGTAAGGAAGAAAAGTGGAGTAGTCAGATTTAAGAGAGTTGTTTTATATTCCAACTCATTTTAGTACTCTACAGGAAAGCAGCCTGTTTCTAGATTTTCAATTAGCGTACCCTAGATATGAACTGAAAACACTTCTTTTCTGCTATCACAGATACTTTTTGTTCACCCATTTTGAGCCTGTGTTCACAGAATTGGATTTTTACAAAATCCTTGGAAGCATGTTAGCAATACATCTATTTGAAATGTCAAGGAACGAGTTTGTCTGGAATAGAAAGTTGTCGACAATCACACCAAGTCATTCAGATGCCAATTTAGATATTTAAATACTAATGCCAGGCTGGAGAATGTGAGAGGAAAGCCCCAAAACAACGAATACACCACCCAGACTGAAAAAGCTCCCAGGTCTGTGTGTATTAAATTAAACTAAAAATAAAGATGACGGCAGTATCTGCAAGCAATTTGGGTGGTCAAAAAACAATAGTGCTCTCTGGTTTGAAAACAGTGCTTAGTGTTTGTACTGTTCTTACTTGTCACAATAAATTTGGACAGGGTTCCTATTTCCTGAATTGACTGAAGCTTTTCATTCTTTAAATTTCTAATGTGTTATGTCACATCTTATTGTATTTCATGGTGTCACATTGCATTATTGTGCATCGTTGTCTCAGAAGTTGATGAAACACAGCACAACAGCACATGACTAAAAGGAATAAGCTGTTGATTACACAGACTGAATGTTGTAATTCAATATTTGTCAGATGCAGTAATCATTGCAAATAATCTCAATCTTTTAATAGTTGTAACTTCTTAATCAGATAGTGAGAAATCTGTCCAATTTGCTCTTTTATCATAAAGAAAGGACCCTCTCCTGGGAAACACGTTGTCGTTATTTACTCAGTATCAGTATGCTGCTGCTTCTTTTCAACCACTGCATAGCTAATTTATAATGATTAGAATGAGATTTGAGACATACTATGGTAAAGGATTTCTCAGAATGCAATAATAAGAGTATCCATTTGAGACAACATTAAAGACATAATATGACTGTTTTGATTTTACAATACAAATACAGTACATATCCTTGGGACTATTTCCACTCATTATGATTAAGCCATGTCACTCAACAGAGAAAAAACTGGGGGCTTCTCTCCTCTCTCCAGCCACAGTTATTCTTGTTAATAGCAATGGCATGAAACTGGGTAATTATAACCTAACAATTATGACTGGTTAAGAAAAGAGAATATTTAAATTGTGAAAAATGAACCAACTTATTGTTATAAAATACGAGTCTGCAATCCTCACGGAAAAAAAAATCCCTATCAATATTGCAAATGTAATTCTTGCCTGAGATGTAGCTGCATGAATGTAAGAATTTAATAATAATAACAATGGGTCACCATGAAAATTGCTTGGTCTGTATACTGAGAAAACTTAAAATTTGGAAAGTACCCAAGGAACTTCCAAAAATGTGTATCAATATACAAAATGGAAACAAAGGGGCAAAAATCAAAGACTGTCTTTCAGTGAAGTTGTTCTTAATTCTGAACACCTTTCTTTTGAGTGGATGTGTCTCAAAATGTTAATTTTCTGAACTATTTTATCCTGATTTTTTTTTTTTTCTGCAATACAACAAATTTGCTGTAAAGAAACAGCAGTTTTATTTCTGTTTCATTCCATTGTTCTGGTCACTGCAAGACAGGGGCTGTTGCTGCTGTTTGCCTCTCAGGAAAGAGAATAGATAAACTAAAGATAAGTAATATTTGTGTTATATCAAGAAAGTTATGTTACAAAATATATGCAGCAGTAAAACCAAGAATGTGCCAGAAAATACAATAGGCCAAGCAAAGGACTGTGTAGCTGTCTGAAAAATAAGGTATAGGGCTGACCATGAGTCATCAAGTTTAAGCATGTGCCAGCACATGAATCACATCACGTAAGCCCACTTAGTAAGTCTGTTTGGCTCTGTTCTTCCACACACATGTACTTATGGGTCTGGTGTCTTGAAAACTTTTCTCTTTTTTTTGTCCAAATGTATTCATAGCCACTTTATGCCCATTTGTTCTCATGTCAAAATCATCATGTGAATTAAAGCGCTTTTCTTTCTTTCTGGTATTTGCCTCATCATAAGCTCATAGACAGTAATTGCTTCCCCTCTGAACCTCTGTTTTGCTGGGTGCAACTTCTTTTCAGAGAAGCCATCCTTTCCTCTGATCACCATAGTAGTCACTTTTTGCACCTGTTTGAAAAAAACCAAACAGCGTTTGCACCCCAAACACAGGGATTCAGAATTCAAGGCGATATCTAACAGGCACCTTGGTCAATGGAATGATTACACTCCTTGAATTATTAAAATTATTTTCCTCAATATATCTCTAAATTTCATTTTCTTTTTTTGTGGTCTGAGCGCACTAGTAATTCATGGTAATTCTGTAATTGACTATTACAACTAGGTGTGTTTTCTCTCTGTTATTTTCCACTGATGAGCCTACAGTTCGTAGCAGATACTTTTCATTAGTCCATAAGTGCATGACCTTAAATTCCATTCCATTTCTATTACCCCAATCTTCAAGGTCATTTAATTCTTCATGTATAACATTTCAATCCTCCTCTGTATTCATGACATCTCCCAGTTTTGTATCATCAGTAAATTAATTAGTACACTCCTACTTTTTCTTCCTAGGTCATTAAGGAAAGTATTAAATAAAATTAATCCCCAGACCAATCCTAAAGGAACTCCACTAGTAACTTTCCTCCAGGGAAAGAGAGAAATCCTTTTAACATAACTCACTCTCATCTCCTGTTCAGTCACTTCTTTACTTATAGTCCTGATACTTGCCCTTATCTTTTCCAATTTAACTAAGAATTCCCCATGTAGTAATGTATAAAACTCTTTAGTGAAGAGCAGAAAGGTTGAATCTACTGCATTTGCTTTATCTCAAAAATCAAGTTGTCATTAAAACAAAGGGGGTGAGATAACAAGTTTGTCTGCATGATTTTTTTAACAAAATACTGCCATGGGTTCAGCAGTAGCAGTCATTTTTCTCCTTCTTGGTAGCTGGTACAGTGCTGTGTTTTTGACTTGTGGCCTGGGAACAGCGCTGATAACATCAATGTTTTTAGTTATGGCTTAGTGATGTTTGGTCTGACCAAGGACTTTCTGAGCCTCATGCTCTGCCAGGGAGGAG
>JAOEHY010035053.1:0-33094 GCA_025447955.1 Psilopsiagon aurifrons | reverse complement strand
GGGAGGAGAGCGGGGTTCCCGCTGTCTGCCGGCGGCGTGGAGGGGGGGGACGCGGTGGTGTGGCGGTGCGGAGCCCCGCTTACTCTGCAGGGGCCTGGCGGCGGGGAGGCGGTTGCTGTGGAGAAGGGAGCGGCTGTGCTTTCCCTTGCGAGGCTGCCGCTGGTGGCGGCCCGGTTCCCTCCCTTGAGCGGGAGGGAGTGAGAGCGGCGGCCTTCTTCAGGCGGCACCGCCTGGGGCGGGGGAGGCAGAGGCGGGGGGTGAGGGCCCTGTTCCTGGGGGAGCGGCGTGCGGAGCTCGGGGGAGAGTAACAGGGAGGGTGTTAGGGGGGCAGGTGTGTCATAACCTGCGCTTCACGGGTCTTGACGGACCTATGCTGAGCATCATGTGTCAAAGGGAGGGAAGGGAGCTCATGGCCCTTCGGTGGTCTCAGTAATGTGCTTATGCCATAAAAAATGTGCCTGAGCTGTGTTAAATACAAAGACAGTTGCCTAGGGCTGAATTGGGATGGAATCTCCTTCTTGATCTGATTGTTCTCTTTACCTCACATATCCTTCCAGCATCTCCATCACCAGCCAAACAGCGAGCAAAAATGGATGACATTGTGGTGGTAGCCCCAGGGACACAATCCTCCCGGAATGTCAGCAATGATCCCGATGTCATAAAACTGCAGGAAATTCCAACTTTCCAGCCCCTTTTGAAAGGTAAGCGATTGTTCTTCTGCTGATTTTAAAGGCCTTTTTTTTTTGTTTTGTACCTAATGGAGTGCGTGCTTTGTGTATCCTGAGGTTCCTGCTGGTGTTCGTGCTTCCATGTATACTTGTCTTGTATCAAACCTTACTTTAATTATTCCCAGCCTTCTAAATTGCGTGGGAATTGGTTTAGAGATGTGCTGGTAATGCTCACTGCAGTGGGCCCATCTACTGTGAAGACACTGCAGCTCCAAGCATGCCAGCTTGCCCTGTACCACTGGTTGATGAGAAGAGCTGTGTTATGTTCTGATATATAATGGACTGCAATCTCCAGTTTGGCTCTAGGCTTTTAACCGCATCTGTGTGTTACTGTCTCAGAGTTATAGCTACCTGTGTATGGGAGCAGTTGCTTGAAATCAAGCCATCTTGTGGGAGTTTATAACACAGAGCAGATTTTGTTCTTATTTTGTGGAGTGGGTGGGCTGAGGCTAATGTGGGTCCTTGAGCCCTGTGTTGACAACATCCCTTTTTATCAGTAGACTTTGTAAATTCCCTCCATGTCTTTTTGCTTTGTTTCTTTTTCTCCCAGTCTTTTTCTCTTTCTTCTGCGTTAGTTGTTCCTTCTGTTCAAAGGGAAGTGACGATTTAAATGGGAGTTGTCAAGCCTACAGTTACCAAAAACTGTTTGTACATTTTGTAGTCTGACTTCTAGCTACCTCATTTTGTGGAGACCATGCGGTGTGCTTTGTATCTGAAAGCCCCTAAGGAAGGAAGTTGTCTGGAGCAGCCTGCTGCTGAGCTCCTCTCACTTGGAACAGTGTGGGTCTGCAAACTTGTCTGAGTGGACACCTGGTGAGTCAATGCTTTTTGAAAATGTGAGGCTTGCTGTGCATGCCTACATCAGATGCAGCACTTGCTTGTGCCTGCAGTGACAGAGAGGAAGGAGTTGAGATGTTTAGCCATCCCTGCTAGTGGGAGAAATGATGTGGCTTCATACAGCCAAGGGTATAGGCACTACTGGTCTGAGTGTCACTGGGTCTTGCATGGCAGCTGGAAGAAATGGCAGCCACTTTGCCCTGCAGGCATCTCTAGAGGTGGTGTAACATCACATCACTTTCTGGACAGAAACTCTTTACTTTTTTATTGTTTATTTTTCTTTTTTTCTTGCGTCTACTGGATGTAGACCTTGGAACGTAACTAGAACTTGGAACTTGAATGCTATGATAGCCCATTGGGACAGATACTGATTATGTACTGCTTCACAGGGGTCTAGATGTGTGCAGCGCTGACCACTGTTTCCAGCAGAAGGGGCAGAAAGATAGGGAGGCCAATAAATTGGAGAAAACCACACATGGATGTTTTGGGAGCTGGTACTGCAGTCTCTCTCGACCAAGGAGAGAATGTGTGTGTTGATTATATTGCTGGGGTTTTTTTGAGCTTTACAGAGAGTGATATATGATGTAGAAATCTGTATTTGATTTATTCCTGACACTTTCACTGCCAGTTTAGAATGGACTGATGCTGGCACAGTGTTCATTGTCAGCCACAGGCTGGGTCATTATGGTTGGGCAGAACATGCTTTGCTGGAGTCCTGCCTTGTATAAAAGGCAGGGCCAGGACCTTGCCGCTGGCAGTTTAGAATGTAAGTGCTGGAACCCAAATCCAGAAAAGAAATAAGGAAGTTTTAATTTGAAAGACCAAATTAGAAGATACATTAACAGATGGTACTGAGTTGTTTGTGTATGCATAAGAACACGATGACAAAGAGTTTCAGTTCCCCCCAGCCTTAAATAGGGTGAGTGAGTCTGGGTTGCACAAGAGCTGTGATTGGTTCCTGAGAACAGTGTTCCTGTATGGGTGTTTGAGGTGCAAGGATACAGGGCTTGAGGTGGGAAGTGCGAAATAAGAAAGAGTAGCCATGCTTAGAAAAAGATTGCAAGGCACTGCATAGATGGCCAGTGCAGGTCCTGTAACTCCTAAACATGCATGCGTTGTTTGGTGGGAAGTTGTCTTGGTCACTAAGATGATTTTTCTAGTCTTACTTTGGACCCGAGGCTGTGTATGTGATACTAAAGATTTTCTGTTGGCTGGCGTGCTGTATTTCCCTGAGTCTCTGGAGATGTGGTGACATCTGGTGACTGCTTCAGAGTATTGCATGCTTAATTACTTCTTAATTAAGATGTGCGCATAAAGGTGCGTTTTTTTCAGCCTCAGATACTTCTTGTTACTTGAAAGCAGTGTGGGCTATTGAGTGAGTTGACTCTTGAGAGTTCCCAGGTCTGCCAAAGGCCTACTTGAGAAGATTTCTGTTTTGGACTGTTTTATCTCTGTTCTTAACATGTAAGACAATGTTGGGATGGAGAAGGATGCTGTAGATCTTCTAGGAGCTAATACTAAAAACTTGTGGGTTTTGATCTACCAGCTTGGAAAGCTTAAGGGCTGAACTTAAGCCCCTGTGGGCTTCACTGTTCTTTTCACTTTCTCCTTGGCTAAGCAAAGCCAAGGGATTTTATTTTGCTTTTAAGTCTCAAAAGAAGCCAGATAGTTAATGAACTGGGGAAGCACATAGTCATGAAGAGACTTTTTTTGAGAGACAAAAACACTAGTCTCTTTTAGCCATATTGATTTGAGCTTGTGATCAGTGAAGCTGGAGGTCTTTAGCATTGTACACTCTCACTTGGAAGCAAATGCCAGTGTCACCTCTGTTTCATCTTTCATCCTAGGTTTTCCTTGACTTCTGCAGCAATTGTTGCACCTCAGTTACAGCGATGACTCTGTAGGGTCCTTCTGAGTAATGTTTGCCTTCTTTGAAGTTGTGTTACTGAACATGCGTAATAATCAGCATTTAAGAGGTCAGTGTTTAAGCATCTGCTGATTCCCGTGTTTGAACCTGTTGGACACGATTGGACAAGGATGTGATTGGCTGGGGGAAGTACTACTGGCTTGAAGTGGTTGTGTCCTGCATCCTACGGCGAGTGAAGGATTGGAGCATGTCATTTTTATAATGGTAGGGAATGCCTTCTCTGGTCTATATTCACATGGACAGAAAGAGGATAGTTTCCCCTAAACAACAAGGCTAGGAAAGATCCCTGAGGACGCCTGTTATGTTGCCATTTGCCAGTATCAAATCCCAGTTGCACTCAAACTGTGAGGAGAAGAAAACTAGTTTAACTACTCTTAAGGAATACACCTGGGAGTGAAGTGCTTGAAGTTGCTCTATATTTGGAATACAGAGAGGTCATGCATGCATATTTCTTTTCCCTGTATGCAAAAAAAGTTCTGGTAGAAATGTTAGAAGAGGACTTAACAAGAGGATGGTTTTTGGTTGATTTTTAGTGAAAGGAACATGTATAATCTACACTCCTGGGAGCAACAGAGGACGTCTCCAACCTTCTTCCTGGTCACAAGCACTCAGCAATACAGAACAAATGTGATGTGCCGTTTTCTTTCCTTTGTGTGGGTTCCTGAGGGTATTTGCGTGAAAATGAAACTTCTGTCTGTTCATCCCTGGTTCTTACAGTCTGTTCATAGCATGAAGTCATCGCCAGCTGTGTATGGAATCACAGTCATCTACTCTGAGTAATCATTTGAAAACAGTGATACTTCTGCAGGTTGTGAACAAAGCAGCCCGTCTTAAGAAGGTGTTAGGAAAAAACCTAAAAATGCAGTTTTTCTGTGTGGTTGTGACTGCAGAAAGCTCATAAGATATTACAGTGTAGGACTGTTGAGAACTTACTGGCTCTGTGAAGTATCACATCTGACTGGAGATTTGGCTTTTATGACCAGGAGATCCTCTTTGAGGATTGAGGGCTGTTGGTAAGAGGTGGGGTCTACTTGGCAAAGTGCAGTTAGGGCGTCTCTACCAACAGATGGGCCAACATGAAACTAAAGTGTTAAGTTAAGGATAATTAGTTACCACAGTTAAGTGAGGAAGCGACAGATAGGGTTGAAAAGTGAATGATGAATATTTTTTTCCATGCAGGTTTTCTTGGTAATTCAAGTAAGATGGGTGGGGTAAGGAATTAAGCATTCTTACAGAGCTTTCCAAAGCTTTTGAAAAGGAGTTTAGGTTTTAAGTTTGTGTTGTGAAAACAGAATGCTGTGTTCTTCCAGAGAGCATCAGCATCTCAAGCCTCAAGAAAGGTGAGGTCTGTCTTTCTGGTAGCAGTGAAGTGTTACGGTAAGCAAAAAAGTGGATATGTATGAAGGCTCTTTTGGTGTGTGTTACTAATATAGAAGAGACTGTTCAAGAACTAGTCATCCGAGTACAGATACAATTCCTATTCTCAGCTAAGGTCAGCAAGACCTAAGGCAAACAAAAGCTTGATAGTAGGAACAAAAACAGGTGTATTGTTAAGCACATATTAAGCCAAGACCTGTCAAGGCATGAATTAGAAGTAAATTAATAGGTTATGGCTAACGGAGTGAGATCTTTCCTTATGATGCTGCTCATTATCCATATTTACATTGCTTCTTTGTTTATCAGTAAATGTATTTCACAAATTAAAAAACAAGGCCTTTGCTCTGAAGAATCTAGAATACAGTTTACCTAGCAGTAATGTAAGAAAGAAACTGAAGTTGCATGGCAGAAAGAGTCTTGAAAGATAGATTCAGCATAAGGAGTGTCCTTTTTGTTTCTCAGTATGGTTTGAAGTGAAAACTTGGCAGTGATATTTTTATTCTAGCTGGTGCACATCTTCAGCAGAGAAGCAAAGGGAGATGCTGAGAAATTTTCTGTGGGAGAGAACAGTGGTAAAACTTGTGGTGCTGTACTGATGCCGTGCTGATATTCTGTTCTTCAGTCACAGGAAACATAAGCTTGTGCTAGGCAGCTTGAAAGGATTGTTTGTACCTTTATATTTTTTTTATGAGATCACTTTTTTCAGGCAAGAAAATTACTTGTCTGAAAATTATTGGTGTATTTATCTTTCTGGCATAGCAAGTAGAGGAGGGATGAGTGTTTAGAGTTTATTGCCTTTAAAGCAATATATTTGTCACATCGCACTCTTCAGTATTTTATGCTGATTTACATCCTCTCTTTTTTTGCTTACTCCACTGTATGCTACTTCTTCCATTCTCCGTTGTCTAGGGAGTTTAGCTAATAGGATATGGTAGTGAATTTTGTTCCTGTAATTCTTTCCTCCTTCCAGTACTTCAATCTTTTTTAGTTCTGCCTTAATACCCTACATGGAGGATCTGTTTATTGCACGCTTAAAAGTACTGCTGAGGGCATAGGGCTCTAAGAGAATTTGCAACATCCAGGTTTGTTGGATGGACCTCTTGCTCATTTTCATATACCTTGTTACAAACAGTAAGCAAGTTAGGCAGAAAGAAATACCAAGAATGAAAATGTGGATGCACATCTGCTGGTGGGTTGCTTATTTGTTGGTTGGTTTTGTTTTGCTTTGGTGTTGGCTTGTTTTTCCTTTTTAATTAGTATTTTATTTATTTAGGCTTGTGGAGCTGTTTTCTTTATTA
Organism: Psilopsiagon aurifrons; assembly: GCA_025447955.1. NCBI lineage: Eukaryota > Metazoa > Chordata > Aves > Psittaciformes > Psittacidae > Psilopsiagon > Psilopsiagon aurifrons. Next base: position 26,927 of record JAOEHY010035053.1, on the reverse strand, counting down.
TAGACCTGTCTCTCTGTTACAGCTTCATGACTTGAAACTAGCTTATGAAAACACAACCTAGAAGATGCCTCAGTTTTGAGGGGAGGAACTTTCCTTTCAAAAGGTAGCTGGAGGAGAGGAAGATCCTGGTGATGTCCTATTTCCATGTGTTCCTCAATGTTTTGTGACTATTTGGAGAGCTGGACTAACTCAGTTTTATGTATGAGAGGATTTGAGTCTGTGGTTAGATATTATCCAGACAATATGCTCAGCACCAGTTGGAAGAGTACTGGAGACTATGGACACTCAGTTGTCTAGCATTTCCCCCCTGTCCCTTTGCAAGCTGTTCCATACTGTGTAGTATCAGTTGTGCATTGGCAGATCAACAGAATGAGTGTGAGTATATCTGCTTAGACAGCCTGGGCTTCTCTTTCTGGGGTAGGTACCCTTGAGCTCCAAATAGCTGTGGCTCCTGTCTGGAGCTCCACAGGCATATATGGCTCCTCCCCACCATCTTGCTCCACGTGAATAAACTTTGCTGGTCATCTCAAGTCACCTGCAGATTGTCCTTCCTTTACCTTCACAGAGCTTCTGTGACAGAGCTCTCCAGCTGGTCTGTATGGCTCTTTGTGGTGCAGCCACCCTTTGGATACATTAGAAGATGTGCTGAGGGAAAATACCCTGTGGTAAGGAGTTAACCATGTCCTGGCTTATAGATTCGCCACACACTTTGATGAGGAGTACCTGCATGTTCGCCAGTGGACCTTGAAATCATTATTAATTGGTTAAGGTGAAATGAAAGTAATTATTTCTAACATCAAAAATATATTGTGTGATTAGAAATGTTTACAGATGGTGTAATTTCTTTATGTCAAGAGAGATTGGCAATCAGATTCATGTGACTGATAATGTATAGGAGCTAATGTGCTCTGCTGGAGTGTTACTGATGAATCTTTCTAGGTCCCTTCCAACCTCATGGTCTATGATTCTGTGATTCTGTAAGAAGAAATGAGCTAGACATGCCAAAGGTCACTTTGCCGTTACCTCCAGGGCAGATATGCCATTGGAAATCAGTAATGTGTCCTGCTTTCGGCTGGGATACAGTTAATTTTCTTCCTAGTAACTGGTACAGTGCTGTGTTTTTTTAGATGTTGATAACACACTGATGTTTTAGTTGTTGCTCAGTAGCACTTATTCTGGTCAAGGACTTTTCAGTCTCTCATGCTCTGCCAGTGAGGAGGGGCACAAGAAGCTGGGGGGGAACAACCTCAGAGGTTTTATGCTTACCTGTCTGTTTATATACTCTATATTAAATAACTGCAAGCTAGAAGAATCTGTAGCTCAGAAGAAGGGATTGGAGAGCAAGATGCGGGATACTGCCTTCACTCCGGCTCTCCTCCTTTTATTTATCCACCTCCCTCTTAGTTATTCCTTGGTCTTGCATACTGTGCTAAGGGGCTCCAGACAGCCTTTGGCATGAGCTGCTGAGATACTACTCAGCCTTCATAAAACTGTGGTCATCCTTGGCATACTCTATAGCAGTGTCTGTCTGTCTGTCTGTTTATGTATGTATGTATGTATCTATCTATCTATCTAACTTGATTATGTTGGAAACTGTCCTCCAGCCATCTTAAGACACTTGAGAACTGAAGATTGTGCAGAAGTGGTGTGAATGCCTTTAGTGGGCTGATGTCTTGGGTGTGTGTGGAGTTCTTTTGTTTGAGGTTTTCTTCTTGTACGAAGGGAAATGCTCCCTTGGTACTTTCACCTGTGTTGCATGTATCTAAGTTCTCTTGTGTTCCAAAATGTTTACTAACTGTATTTTTGGCACGTAATTTCAGAGAAGATGGATGATATGCCCTGGTTGGCCTTGATGTGTTCATTGAATGTAAAATGTCATGCAGTGCAATACCTCCGACCTGATTGCGTCTTGTATTAGAGATCTACTTTGAGCTGATTTAAGCCTCTGTATAGAGTATGTTTTTTCATACTGTAAGGAGTATGAAATTTTCGTGTGTAATTCATGTGATAAAGAGATAAAGACCAAAAGTGAATGCATCTGCTGTCACAAGAGGTATTTTATAGGGGTTAAGAGCAAAGAGTAAGAATACTAGGCTGCTGTTTGAATTCACTTGTGGTTGGTGTGGTTTTATCTTTTCCTTTCAGTAGGTGGGGCGTACAGAAACTGTACTCTTGAAGTGGTAGGTGAGTCTGTTCTAATGCAGTGAAAAATGGGAGTTGATGATGGCAAACTAGAGTCCTCTAATTGATGCAGTTTCGATATGCCTCAGAAGTCACTTGTGTAACTTGCACAGACAGAAATATCAGAGTTTGAAGTGCAGTTTGATATTGCAGTAGATGTGAGAGGCTCAAACAGTAAAGCTAGATTCTTTCCAACATGTTATATCAGCCTGTCAGTGATGTACTGTGCCGATGGGTGTGGTGTAGCAGGGGGTAGAATACTGCCTTTCAATCTGCCTGCTGAGCTGTGGCTGAAGAGTCAAGGGGATGGCTTGTGATAGGTTGCTGGTAAGCGGCTCTGCTGTGCAAGGGAAAATTGTGCATTTCATGCTTTGGAAGTAATGCGGTGCAGCAGCAATCCTGCAACTCAGTGCTGCTATGTTCTTTCTGATTTGCTGTTCTTTACCCCTGTAGTCCTTTGTCAACGTGAGTATTGACTTGGAAAGACTGCAGTCTAAGTAACTGCCACAGGGTGTCACTGGAATACAAAAGGAGTAGTAGATGTGATTGAAAAGAAAACCATGCTGAAACAGCACATTGGAAACTGCTTTATTTTCAAGCTCTTCTCATGAACCTTTGTGTTCTGCTTGCATTCGTTGTACGAAGTGACCAAGGTCTTGATGGCATTGCTGGCAAGCTGGGTTTGCAGTCACTTCTCATGAGAGGTAACCGCAGGGTCAAATAGTCCTGGGTCTGTGAGGAGGAGATGGTGCAGAGATCTTCAGCTGAAAGTCTTTCAGAAGTCCTTATGATCTTGAAAAATAAAAGTCTTATGTGCTGTTTAATTTTAGTTGCAAATAATAAGGGTTTTCTAAGTGTGTATGGTAAGAAAATGAAAGTATGGATCTGCTGTAATTTAGATGGAAGCACTTGAGGTTTGGCTCCTGTCCATTGCTGTTGATCGTTACCTCAGTACACCATCTGTAACATGAAGTTTAATAGCATTTTCCTGGCAACTTGATCATAGGTATGTTGAAGACTCTAGTATTCTCCTCCCAAAGTTACTGGTGCTTAGTAAGTTTTTCCCTAGTTGCTCACTGTGCTGGGAAGAAATGCTTATCTAGCATAGAGAGTAGAACTGAGGAACTGATGTGTCTAGAAAATAATTGCAACACTCTCTCCTCCCCAACCTCAGCCCAGAAATGTTCGGGTCAATCAGATCTTTTCTTCAGTTCGTCACCAGCCCTACAAAACAGTGTTGCTGCTAAGGTGCGCAACACTATATAGACTGAGACCCTTTAGCTAGTGAGGGAGAGAGATGAACCTAAAAAGGGGGAAAGGGAGAGAAATTATGCATCTGTGGAATGTGCCAGACTTTTATGCTACCTTCCTAGTGTGTGGGGTACAGCTAAGATCATGCAAATTAACATATGTGTTTGGGGAGGATCTCTGTATTCATCTTGTATGTCTATTCAGCTTAAAATCCAATGCTTTGCTAATTCCCAAGTTATTTTGTAGGAGAGGGAGTGTGGAAAGGGAATGTGTTGAACCTTCATCACTGTTGCTTTGGAAATGTTATTAAGATATCTTGTCTCCAGCATATTGTGCCACTAAAAACCATTTGAATTTGTGGGCGATTTATGTGGTTCTCTTTCCTTTAATGTGTTAGTGGGAGGCGTGTGGCAAAGCGTCTGGACATCAGCTGGAGAATCATGTCCTTCACCGGATGCTGTCTAAACCACCTGGCACTTGAGAAGATGTTGGCACTCACTGGGAACTTCAGGCTATAACCTGTTTGAATATAACTGGGGGGTTAAAATTAAAATGCTAATACAGACAACCGTAGTGCTTTCCTAAACTTGTTTCCAGTGAGATGCCATGCAAAATTGCTTGGTATGTGTTCTCACTGTTCACAGTGAGATTGGTGGTGAGACACATCTCTTCAGCACTCGGACCTTGGTATAAAATTTCTGGATTCTGTTTCCATGTTTAAAATTCATTGTTTCTGCAAACTCTTTCTAAATTCGTGTGCCAGCTACAAGGGTTAGGAAGTCATGTTTCGAGTTAAACCAGAAGCAGAGTGCCGAGGAAAACCTTTCTCCTGAAGAATCCCTTTGTCAAATATTACCTGGATCTCAGACGAGCGATTGTCTCTTCTTATTAGGTTTTCACTGTTGTGTCCTGATCGTGGTGGATGTTTTCCTCTGTGTGCGGGCAGTTCTTCAAGGACAGGGTATTTCTGTGACTTACCCTGCCTTTAATGTACCCTGGCATATTGCACCCTCTCTATGCCCACTCTGTGCAATTGGAAGCTGACCTGGAGTCCACTGCACTGCAGATAATCATGGTTGTGGCAGTGTAAATAGGACATTTCCAAAGAGCTCCCTTGAAAGTATAATTATCTTACGGATCAGGACATTGTAAGTTGCAGTGATCAAGGGGCTTCTTGATAATTTTCTCTGGGCCTTGTTTCAGTGAGTAACTCTTTGGTTTTACTTCGTGGTGAGATCAAGAATATGGTGTGATGTGCTCCAAAAGGCAGGGTGCTGCAGTGCACATTATCCTAGCAATATGTTTCACAAGTTTTAAATGAAATTGCTTATGTTTTAAAACATTCCTTTCAACATGATACCAACCACAAATGAAACTGCTGGAAAGGCACTGCTGATACTGTTGGTGCTGACTGAGCTCTGTTCGCAAGGAATGGGTTGGGGACGTTCAGCCCTCTGAGGAGCAGGATGGGCAAAAGGTTGGTCGGGGGTTTATCAATTCTCATTCTGCGTAATAGCAGTCTTGGAAGATTTCTGTCATCTAAACAAAGCTTGAAACTAAAGGGAAAGCTTGATTTTCCTCTTCATCCTTAGGTCTTGACTTCATCTGAGTAAACAGAATTTTTATCTGCAGTAGGAAGTGAAAGAGATACTGGAGATGGAAGTTCTGAAGTAACATGTGCTGCTTTACCTCCTGTGAGATTAAATCTTGTTTTTCTGTGATATGAAAGTAGCAAAAGGCAGATGACTGGAATGGAAGTACTTGTTTGCATTTATACATTTGTACAAAGAGGATGACTTGGACTAGAATACTTCTGCTTTTCACTGCCTCCCATTGAGGGGGTCTTATCACCAGTTTTAGTATTAACTTAAATTTGGAGTCAGTTTGGGTGGTGGCTGGGTTTATTTTCATTGCAACAGTTTGAAATTCTCCACTGTTCTTCATTTCCTTAGTTATTCATCTGATTTATAGCATTCTGTGGTAGAGAAGGCAGTATGGAACATATATTAGTCACTGAGATGAGAGGCTTCATTTCTCTTCTGTTTGCATAGTTGTGTTTTGTTTTGGGGTTTTTTTTAACCAAAATCATTCCCAAGCTCTGACATGTGCTTGGATGGATGGGTGGCAGAAAGGAAATTGCTCTTTGATCAGAGATTAATGTGGACTTCACACAGCTCTGTTGTCTTTGGAGTCAAGAGCCCAATGGAGCTTTAAAATGGAATTGGCTGCACCCCTGCTTTTTGCTAACACAGGGTGGTCCAGAGACTTGAGGTGCTAGCGTGGATTCTCTTTGGCCAACCTAGCACATGAAGTGCTGCAGGATCTGACATTGGAGAGGAAGGAGATTTAGCTGTGGCTTCATATTCTGTGGGAGATTTGGCCTCTTACCTGGCAGCATGGAAGTTACAAAAAGTGCAGACCTGTGGGGGTTTTGTCCATGTTGTCTTTAGCACCTTACCAGTAAGACAAAAAGCCTGGTGACAAGTGTCCGGTAAGAAAATATCACTGCAGGCATTTGGGATTTGCTTGCTTTATTTCCTGATAAAGACAGCAGGAGACAAAAATCTGACTTTGGTGCACATATTAAATTGGTCTCAAGTAGTAGTCATTTCAAGGGTCCAAACGGCTGGTTTGATGGATTCTAGATAGGTACTTACCTGAAGTGTGTTTCTTCAGAGGGCCTCTGAAACTTGCATGCCTGTGGTAACATCCAACAGGTGAAAAAAGAGGTGGATCCAAAAGTTGGGTACCATTGCATGGTTTTGTGGACTAATCACTTGTGTACACTAATATTTCTCTTGTTCAATGATCTCTATCACATCGACTGATGACTGAGCCTCGGTGGTATTTTAGACTTCCTGTTCTTTAAATGCCGAATGCCTTTATTAGTATCTAAATCCAATTACTGTTGTTTTCAGTGTTTGCATCTCTACTTGCATGAAGAATATGAAGATTCAACCTAGCTTTTAATACCAGGCAATGGGACAGATGGGGGAAGAGTAGATTTATGTCATGTTGTATCTCTTACCCATGCAAAGAAAATTGTGGGGTTGTGTCTAACTTTGTACCACTTCAGCTTGCAGAAGAAAGGCATGTACAAAAGTGCAGGTTAAAGTTTTGATTGCATCAAGTATTTAAAATCTGAATTAAAATGAAGCAATTTTCCTGTATAGTGAAATGACATCAGTGCCTCAATATCTAAGTCCCTTTACTGCAGCAGTAGGGCTGATGTGAGCTCACAGTAAGGACAGGGAAAACTGGTTGAGTTGGCTGAAAATGAGCTGTGCTCATGTGTGCTATCATGGTCAGTGTGCGACAGGGAAAGATAAGGATAGTGCATATAGGACAAAAGAAAAGGGAGAAGTTGTTAAATATTGACAGATGAGGTATACTTTTGAAAAAAGGGGAAAAACTGAAGAAATTCTGACCTCCAGTCAATTAATATTTCACCAGTGGTCATGGGAAACTCCTCTCTACTGTCTGTTCCTGGTAAATGCAATTTTAAGATGAAAGAAAAATAGGGTGATCAGCATAACCAAGGAATTATCTGGGAAATAAGAAAGGGAAAACACTTCTGGCAGGCAGGGAATGTGAATTGGCTCATCATGGGATCCAGCAGGCTCTGGGGCTGGCATGGAGAGAGATCGCATGGGTTGTGGAGTGAGGTCACATTGGGGCCAGCTGAGATCAGCTTTACCAGTTGTGGAGCCACAACTTCATGTTGTTGAGTAACGCTGGAGCATACAGGCTTACGGCTGCGGTTGCTGCATCATTCTCCATAAATCTGTCACAAATTTCCATCTGGAAACATCTGGCACAGTGCTGATTCAGCTAGCTGTCCTGGCTAAGTACTTCAGAACTAAGGAGACTCTTACCTTAGTGGCTTTAAGCAGAGCATGCTACCAAATTGCGTTCTGGATTTGATGTGGAGAAGATGATGTGAGCAGAATTTATTGAGGTGCTCGTGTTTTCCATCACGTGTCCTGGCTGGATTTGCCTTTGTGTTTTGCTGACCAGCTTACCCCCTTGGAAGTGTGGAGCAGGGTGGAAGGGCAGCCATGAAGCAGCTCTGGGTGGTGATGGGGTGGAAGGAGCAGAGGTCCGGCTGTCTCAATGGGACTGGTGTTCCTTCCTGGACAAATTCTGTATTCTGCTCTTTGATTCCTGGTTTGGTTCTGTGATTTTTCCAAAAGCAGGGGTGAACAGAACAGACTAAGCTAATGATTTGAGGCTTTTCTTCCCTAAAAGTGGCAGAATTGATCTTTTCTTTGGAAAGCAGGCATCAGAGGGAACTGAGGTTGAAAAAGGTAAAAAGTGCTGAGACTATTCCCAAAACTTTTGTTTAGGAACTGTTTTGATGCCAACTATTTTGATGCTTTTGGTTTTCCCCCTCTCTTCTTAACTCGAGGGGCTTAACAGGAAAGCAAAATCTGTCCTACTTCTAATTTTTGACCCTGTTGAAGTTTTTCAGAGGACTTTTAAGCACAGACTATACTGTGCTAAAATGACCCTTAATTATCCACATTGCTAGGCTTGTTTTTCTCATTTATCAAGATAAGGTACAGTGAAATTGAGATAAGAGCATATTATTGTGGTGTTCAGACCCTGAATATCAGATTAAAATAAAAAGAAATAACTTGCTATACAGTTGAAAACCCCAGAAATCTCTCTCTCCTCTTCCATTTCCCCAACTTGTAGTCTGTACTACCATGCCTTAAGTGAAACTTGCAGTTTGTGTGAGTTTCTGTCTCTGACTGAAGTCTTTGTGCCTGCATAAGCGAAATAAATGTGCCCTCTTCTTAAGCGCTTTTCTCCTCCTGTAGCCCATCACACTGTTTACTGCCTCTTTGAAATACTTCCTTCACAAAATAGAGCTACAAATGCACTCTTGCATGACATAGAAGGGATTTGGGTTGATAGCATTCAGGTTTTAAAAAAATAAAGAGATTTTCTAGTATGTGAATTCTTCGAAGCATAGACATTGCTGAAGCATAAGGTGGTTGAGGGGGGCTAGACTATCAGATAATGTGCTAATTAAGTGTGTCGTAGTATGCTAAATGTATTTGTTCTGCAAGACTAGTTATTGGGTGGTTTCCTGGAATTAAAGGCAGGTTGTATGATTTACTATTACTCATTTTATATTCGGTATAGGTGGAGACAGTGTCTCGGTAGGATGGGGATGGGGAAGGGGAATGTGCTTTAACTTAATATTTACCAGTGCCCACAAGGGTGTTATTCAGTCTCTATATTCATCTTAATATGTCAGGCTACAAACCACGTACATCCTTGGTACATGTAGATAGCTTATAGTAAAAATGAGAATAATCTCTCTTCTCTTTCAAGTATATGGTAGTAAGTCTTTGGACCTCAGTGTAGTAGTCTTTATGTGAGGACGTGTACTGCTTATGTAACTTATTTTTCTCAGAACTTTTAATGAAATGGAAAAGTTTCTCCAAAGCATTTGAGAAATTGCATTTTTCTATGGACAGATCTAGTGTGTGTTCATCAGAGTGCTTTGACTGCTTTCACTCAGCAATGATACTTACTTTCAGTGCCCCCTATCTAAACTTGCTTTGCAGTCCTCATCTATAGGGCAGTTTCTGCTGAGCATCTGTGGCAGGAGCAGCTCTCCATGTGTGCCGGAACTTGTTCTCATGAAGCCACCAAGGAGCCTATCGGTTGATGAGCAGTTAAGCTGCTGTTTGTGATCCACAGCTGCATGCCTTGTGCCTTGTGCTTGCTTGGGGCAAGCACACCAAAAAAAGCAAAAGTAGCATGAGGTGGGATGCAGTGGAAAAAGGGTCTGGATCCCCATTTGAGCACAAGGGAAGGAATCCATGCCAAGATCCTAGCTGTACTATGCTTTAATGTACTGGTGTTGGCTACTCCATAAGTACATTTCCACTCCCTCTACATAATGGTAAAATGAAGAGATGTCTCTCTTCACAAACTCACCACACCATGTACTCCATGTAACTGAGTCAGTGTAACTCAAGGGCGGGGCAAGAGTTCTCTTGGTGAGATCGTAAGTGCTATTTCATTAAATGTTGGTATTCTGCTCAGAGCTATTGCTATCCCACTTTACATTCTCATCTGTGGGACATTTTCTCCTGAAATGAAGCCAGGATGTGCTCACATGCATGAAGCTGTGTGCAAATGCCTTTTTTTCCCTTGAGTCTCAGTTATCAAAGTTTGGACTCTGCTGTACCTCACTTATATCTAATTTTGTTCATTTAACACACTAGACTTGTTCCAGCCCAAATATTGGTCATGAAATACAGGGATAAGAAAATGGTAAGCTGCAAAGAAAAAATTTTCATTCTTCCACAGGAAGTGTAATAAATGACCTTAAACTCGTGCCTTATCTCATGTTTATACTAAACTTCAACTCCATTATTTTTTCTTCTTACAAATAGAACAACTGGTCTTTGACTCTGTAAGGACCAGAGAGCTGATAGACTCCTGTGTTCACGGGTATTCTTTTCCTTTGTATTTTTTTCTTCCCAGTGACATCCTAGATTTTGCCTACCTGAAGAGCCTTATTCTTAAAATAATACTTCACATCAGGATGTGTAGTGGTGGAAGAGCAGCTGCTTCCCATGGAGCTTCCTGTAGTTCATGGGACGTTCAGAGGCAGGGCTGCTGTCACTGGTATTGCTATTATAAAACAGGTCACGGAATGGAGATGTGCGGTTCTGAAAGCACTACTTTACACTGGCCTAAAGGCCATATGTTTGCTGATATTCTGGGTCAAACCAGACAATTTCTTACCAGGTTAGGTTAATTTTTGCCTTTGGTTTCACCTGTGAGTCTTTGAAACAAGACCTGGGATTTCCGACCTTGTTATTCTGCTTAATAAAAGCAAAAAAAGTTAAGTAGCTGTTTTTTGTTTTAATGAATATTCAGCATTAAGTAGAAATGGGTCATCAGGATTTCTACGCGTTAGAAAGCGGTAAGATAAATGACAATTCAAAAGCTATTTTTTTCCCCTTACTCTTCTTTAACTATATGCCCTATGATGCCTATGGAGTAAAAAACAGATTCACTTAATAGGCCTTAATGTTCAAAATGACCTCAAGTGGCAGTTTTTGATTCAGAACTGAAATAAGAAGGTCTCCACAGTTTTCTTGTCCTTGGAAGCACCCTGTTGTGTCTTCATTAGAAGGACCTCAGTAGGACGATTCCATCAGAATTTCTAAGGTTTTAAGACGTTTGTTGCCTGTATGTAAGTAGGGGTTAATTAATTGTAGAATGTGCAGTTTAGTTCAAGGGGGTGCCTTACATTCCCATTCTCGTGTGAAGTGACAGTGTAAAGATACTGAAGTGATCTCTTTTGTGCAGGAAGGTATACTATCCAAAACTAAAGAGGCAGAAGGGATGGTTAGATTGATTATTTGCTTCTCCAATATAGAAGGCAGTTAATTGCTGTAGGTCCAGAGAGCTTTGCTCTTCTGAGGTGTCACAGGGGAATCTGGCATGATATTATATGTGCTTGCCCTGAGATATATTCTTGTTATGTAAACCTTCTTTCTAGGTATAGAAATATAGAAATATATCATATATAGACATATATCTTTCTTGCAGAAGGAAATTTTAAAAAGACTTTTGTGTACAATCTTACTGTAAAAGAAAACAATGTTTTCAAGAATAATAAGTGATAATGGGATGCTTTGGGTTTTGGATACTTGGTTTTAATAATGTCTTCAAACAGTCCTAAAATAAAGGATCTTTTCCACAAGCTGCAGGTGTTTGTGTTACCCTATTAGCAAAAGCATCTCCAGTGCCTCAGGCTGCAGCTTTATGTGTGCTGTAGGAGCAGATGTGAAGCTTGAGGGGTGTTATTCTGCTGGTGGCTGCTGGTTATCATACCAGTAGCATGGCTGGTAGGACTGGGCTGCCATAGAGGGCTGTTGCACAAAGCAGGTCTAGCTAACCTAGCCTTGCACTCCTGTTAGAGTAGGTGCTACCCTGTCCCTTCCATCCTTCTTTCCTCTCACTGCTCCTGGCCTGGTAGACCTGCAGTGAACTAAAGCAATGAGAGCAGATGGGTTTGCTCAGGGGCTAGGGGGTCGGATTGTTTCATGGAGAGGTCTAATGAGTACCAATGGGGATGAGACTACCTAGTCAAGAGCACAGAGGAGGTGTGAGGGAAGAATACACTTACTTTTGCTGGCTGTGGACTACTGGGCTGGCTCAGCTGGTGATTTTTACTGGCAGGTAAAAATAACTAGGGGTCTGTACACTGAAACACATGAAAGGGACTCCTCTGATATGCTTTGCTGTCTCTGCTTCTACAAATAGTAAAATCAAAAAAAGCTATTTTAAGAACACCTGAAATAACTGCAACCTTTTATTCAGTGACTTTGATTCGGTCCATTTTAAGTGAATGTTCACAAAGTTGACTTTTCACTGTCCCCTGCTTCAAATGCAAATAAGCAGTCATTGCATAGTGGCTCTCTGATGTCTTTGAAAGGGAGCTATTTCTGCAAATTGAATACAATCTGTTATCTGAGCAGCAGTCCAGTGCATGGCTGAACTGCTAATCAGTGCCGATGTGGAGAGGAATGATGTAATATAGTTCAGAAATGTTCTAGATGCATCATTTCTTAATAGAGGGATCAGACTGGTGCATTAGTTCTGCTTTTTGGCTACATCTAGCAAGCTAGCACCTCATGGAGGATTTGGAAAAGTAAAATAGGGAAACGTGCTGCTTTTTTTCCCTTCTTAAATGAACATTCGATTCCTATCAAAGTGACATTTGTTGTCTTGAAATTGTATAATCCTTTTCGTGTTCAAGTGAGGCAATCACTGAAGAGCTGCACGTTTAAAGGGCATTTGTTCTGAAAGCTTGCAGAAAGCAAAACTTCTCTGGCCTATGTGAGCAGAGTGCTTGGCTTGGCCTCTGCCTGTAGGATGAGTACCAGGGGGATTGTTGTTCACATCTTCCATGCAAGTTGTACCTAGGTTTGTGTAGTTCATTTGCCTGTGCTGATTGATAGGCGAACATTAAAATGATGCTGTACACAACTGGAAAGCTCAAAATGCAGAGACTAATGGAGGGAGGTTGATGTCTTCTCCAAGGCACAGTGAGACAGTCTGGCTCCTCAGGGTCAAGTTATGCAATGTATCTAGTCAGCTGGAGCTGATGTAATGGCTCCCTCCTGTCCAAAGAAAGAGAATACACCCCCTTGCATTCGTCCTCTGTGTGTTGTCCCCCCTCCATTCATCTCATGGAGCCTGACATTTATCTGACCCTACGTGAAGCAGATCTGTCTTCTTAACTTGGCAGAAAACTTTTTGTGCCATGTTAATTTTCACCATTAATAAGCTGGTTTGGTTTACTGCTCTATCAGACAAGTGCTAGGGTTGGTACAAGAAAGGAGGTAGATGCAGGGCCGCCCCTTTCTGATAATGATGAACCATTAGGAGTGAGCTGATAGAACTTCATGCTAAGGCTTTGCTTGTGTGGCACTGAAGTGAGTGTTGCTGCTTGATGACCTTGATGACCCTTCCCACTTTTCCTTTGTACTGTCTCCAGCACCCACTTGGATGATGGGCTGAAACACATCAGCACCTGAGCTGCCATGAAACCATGGTCTCCGTGTGTGATAAAAGAGCTTTCTTTGCTTCCTTTACTCTTGGTGAGCTTCTCTAGGTTTTGCAGAGGACTTCAACTCCTGCTGGTGTTAGCCTGGTAGGTGCATGTTGGCATCGCATGGTACATGGGTATCATGCTGTCTGTCCCCACAACCTGCTCAGAACTCTGAGGTGCATCTGTCCCTTTAGATGAGGTCACACCTTCCATGTCTGATTCCAGCATCTGCTGGGTAAATTCAGTCTAATAGATCCTGCTTCTGCCATTTATATTGTCAGTTGCATGCATATTGACTGTTTCAGCTGAACTGTGTGATTTCTGTCCCAGCAAACTACAGTAAGAAATTTGGACGCAACAATAAGTCTCTAGTGGAATAAAATCAGATTATTTCTTTTTCTTTTGGCCATGACTGTAATTGTTCTGAGTATCAAAGACTCTTACTAATTCTTATTTGGTTTTGAAGTTATTGAACAGCCTGTTCATTCTTGGCTGTTTTTTTCTATTCCTCCTCCCCTCAAGTGGTTGCACAACTTGACATTAAAATCAATAATTCCTCATTGATAATTGCTCTCAGGCTATGACATCAGGATTTTCTGGAAATATAAATTCATAGTGCTGATAGCAGACTATATGACTTCATTCTGGAAACTGGCCAATATCGTTGGGCTCCCTGATGTACAGGATGCAAGGGAGGAGGTGATACGGCATTAGTGTGCATACGTGCCTGACTCATTTAGTCTGTGTTACCTGTTTTGGTTTTTAGGGACTCCCATGTTACTAGAGCACATCTTTAATTCAGGTGTGCTCTGATAAAACCAGAGCATCTCCTTGATATTAATTGAATATTTTGTTGTTCTGTTTCAGCTTCCCTGCTTTCTGCCCTTGCAGAAAAATTCTATTTCTTTTTGCCTGGCAGAGTGAAATAATTGCTGCTTAAAAATACTGCTGTAGGGATTGGTCTGCCATTCTACAATTCCTGATGGTCTAATATGTGTGTTTCAGGGGCCTGTGTTGCAGCAGCTCTCTGCTCTGAAGCAGATGTGTTCAAAAGGATTATCAGGAACATTCTTCGTTTGCATGTGGGCGGAGTGGGCTCAGTGCTCAAGTGCGAAAGACCATGGCAGGCGGCTACAGAAGTTAGGAATTGCAATTAGATGCTGGAACAGTCGACCACAGGATGCTGACAGGGCCAAGAATTTAACAAGGTTCAAAAAGGAGTTGGATGTTTGCTTAGGGGTTAGGAATAGAGGGAGTTGTCAGAATAAATGATTACCAAACATTTTGGAGAGAGTCTCAAACCTTATGTTTTTGAGTCTGTGCTGGTTTTTATGTATTGGGCTAGGTTATCTGTCTTCTGCTGGTTCTAGGGCTCCTAATATTGCAGGTGAGATACAGGACTAGTCAGACCTCTAGTTAGTGATCCACTTTGGCAGTTCTAGGTTCAGAAGACTGTGCCCAAGGCTTTTGGGGACTGTGAACCTACCATCTGTAGGTTTTACTTGAAATGTGGTGTCCTCTTGATTTAAAACACTTTTGGGGTGGACTGCTGTCTTAAGGGAAGATATGTGCACCTTTGGCAGTAGTACCATTCCTATGTGAACTCCCGAAGTGCTTTGGTGAGGAGTAATGTTTGTGGGGGCCTGACTTTCAGACAGTGAAAGGCAATGTCACAAAGACTTAAACCAAACCGATGAAGCAGAATCTTGGCTAATAAAGCTGTTAAGTGTATCCACTTCTTCCAGATCTAAGACTGTCTTTTGCAGGAGACTGCATTGGGCTTTGCAGCTGCTCTTGCTTGTTCAATGTTGACTCGTACCTCTTCACAAAGCTTTTTATTTTTAAGCACGTCTGCCTCACATGTGTGCTGTACACACCTCAAGCCCTGCCGTGGTCTTTGGGAAGTGGCATGAGCACAGCAGGTTTCATCTCCTGATGTTCCAGCTGGCTCGCCAAGTTCAGTTTGAGCTTAAAGCTGGTTGAAGGCAGACTTGGTTTCCTTACTCCCTTGTATTATCCCTGCCTCTCATGCAGCCAGACAGGGAGCTGAGCCAACTGAAAACTTAACCCTACCCTCTTTAAAATAACACTAGTTTTCCTCAGTGTCAGCTCCCTGAGCCAGCTTTCTACCCAGCTGTAGAAGTGCCAGTGACAATGTAAAGGAGAGGTCCATGTAATGTGGGCAGTTATATATGAGGGTGTAGGACAGCACTTTGACTTAAATTGGCTTACCCTGTATGCTGAGATACACAGTATTTCATCCTGCAATCCTAAACCAGATGCAAAGCAGAATAAAGTGAGTGGTTTATCCCCCTTCTTTTAAGAAAAAAGAAACTTTCAGTCTTTGAGCTTAGGCTTCTATGAACTGTCCTCACCTGCGAAGGGGTTATTTATTCTCCTGCCAGTTTTAAGAAAATTGACAAAAGAATCCTGGAAGTTAATTCTCATGCTTTTGGATAAAAGTGAAAAGGAGAGAATTTTAATCCTTTCCTATGTTTGCTGGAACAACATGGTACAAACAAAATCAGTGGTATTGTCAAGTAATGCTTGTTAATATTCCCTTTCCTTAGCAATAATGTAGTTTCTTGATAGTTAAATGGTAGGCTCTTACACTATAGATCTACCAGTTTAAAAAGTTCTCTTTTGGAAATAACAGTAGGATGGAAAGAAACTTCCAGGATTGCAATATATACAGAAACAGGAATGAGTGAATGAAACCTTGCAGCATGCAGTCTGATGACTGTTGAGAAGTTGGCATCTGTCTGTAGGGAAAGTCACCATATTTTTAATCGTTTGGGTGACATGAATGAAAGACAATGTTACCGTCAACAAGGCATGGTTAATGCCAGAGAGTCTTAGAGGTTTTTTACATTGTGATTTTTGTGCTGCAGCCATAGAATCATGGTAGAATCACAGAATGGTTTGGATTGAAAGGGACCTTAAAGCTCACCCAATTCTAAACCCTTGCCATGGGCAGGGACACCTTCCGCTAAACTGGGTTGCTCAAAGCCCTGTCCAACCTGGCCTTGAACACTGACAGTGGTGGGGCGTAGTTGAGAAGCGTTTAGTTTCTGTAGACCAAGGGTTTTCTGCTCTGTGGATTTCTGTGTTATGAACCTGACTAGTTATCTGGCAGTGGTTACTTGGAGGTTAAAGTCTGGGGTGCAAACTGCTGGCTTTCTTCCAGGCTCTCTACTGAAATCACTACTGTCTCCGATGGGACTCTTGCCGTGAGACGTGGAGGATGCACCCTGCTGCAAGAGTGATTCCTCAACCCGTGTTTCACCTTGTTAAAGCATGTAGAGAAATGGTGGGGCAGCTATTGCAAAACGTACAAAGACCTTTTTTCTTCTTTTTAAATCGCACTGAGACATGGTGGTGTCCTGGGTGTCAAACCTGGTGGAGCCTGTAAAGACATGTTTTATGGTATTGGCCTTGTGTATTCGTAAAGATGGAAAGTGGGGAAGCTGGACATAAATAGCTATGAAATTTGGCATTTGGAAGGTAGAGCTTGGGATAAATGAGGCAGAAGGGGGAGATTTCTGATCTAGAGCTTGGAATGCTCTTGGTAAGGAGTACTGGAGAGAGGCTTCAGGACCTTTGCTCAGAAGAGGGGAGGACAAAGCTGCTTGTGTTAAAAGGACAGTTTCCACATGATTGTTGACGCTGGTGGGTGCTGATGGCAGAAGTTGCATGAGTGGAGTGTGTGTGTGTGTGTGTGTGTGTGTGTGTGTTTAGTGTCTGGTTCCTGAATGGCCTCAGGGGAGCCTTCCTGTGTACCACAGTTCCGGATGGTAGTCATGCAGGATTTTTAAGCACTTATGCGGGCATCACAGGAACTGTAAGTTGAAACACCTGTGTTTACCTTGGTTATCTCCAAGGAAAGGCTTGATGTGGATCAAAGTGTTCTGGTTGAATGACAGCTCGCTTTATTAGCCTCAAGCACCGAAGAGTTGTATGCTAACCACAGAAGTTGCCGCTTAGGAATTTTGCTTTTTAGACAAGAAAAGCAAACGGCAAATGAAGTATAGGAAGAGCATGTGTTTCCAAGGTCTCTGCAGCCAGCATGTCTAGAAGTACAGGGGATAGTCCTATAACCTTGCTAATGCCATAAGAAAAAATACATGTTATGAAACTTGCAGTGCAGATATGGAAGTAGCACTGAGTCTAAACATGTGGGGTGGGTGCATGCGTACATTCATACATACAACAGTAATTACAATAGCCTAAAATTCATGTCCTAACCACAGTGATGTTGCTCCATTTTTCAGTAACTAAGAAAGGAATTTGGCCCAGTGAATGCATTTGAAATGCTCTCAGTTGGCCTGAGTGATCCAGAAGCATTCCTTCATGTTATAAGAAACATGTGCTTTTTATGTTCGCAGGCAGTGATTGCCATATACCAGAATGTAGACAGAGTACTTCTTGCTCCTGCTGCTTCTTCTCTAACTCAGGCTGAACTTAACTAGTTTGCATTAACCAATTGGGGTGAAAAAGGCTTGTTGCAAGCACACTGAGTTACAGTTGTGTGTAAGTTGAAAGACCTGTTCTGCTAGCTCTTCTTTGTAGCTTTCAAAAGGATATGATATGAGCCTACTGCAAGGAGGTAATATATGGAGTAAATTCATGATGTTCTTTAAGAGTAGTAGGGATTACATAAGCACTGCTAGAAGTCATCTGTCTCCTTATGAAGCTCAATTTATGTCTTTGCCTGTTGCTCAGAATTGCCGAGGGTCACAGGTGTCTCTGGAGACAGCCTATTCTAATTCTGTTGTTCAGTGCAGGGTCAGCAAGAGTGGGTTGCCCAGGAGCCTGTCTGGCTGTGCTTTGAGTATCACCAAGGATCGAGACTTTGCAGCCTCTTTGGGTAAACCTTTATTGCCTCCCATCAGATCAGATTCCTCATTAAGCCTTCTCTTTTTAAAGCTTAACAGTCCCAGCCCTCTAAGCCTTTCCCTTTGTGACAAATCTGTAGTGCCTTAATCATCTCTGTGGCCCTTCACTGGACTTGTGCCAGGGCTCAGGCACCTCTCATACAAAGGCTGAGAAAATTGAGGCTGTTCAGCCTGGGGAAGAGAAGCTCCATGGAGACCTTACAGCAGCCTTCCAATATCTGAAGAGGGCCTACAAGGGTGCTGGGGAGGAGCTGTAGGAGATAGATAGGAAAAGAGGGAATGGATTCAAACTTAAACAGGTAATTTAGGTTGGATATGAGGAAGTTTTTAACTGTGTGGGTGGTGAGGCACTGGAATAGGTTGTCCAAAGTGGTGAATATTCCATCCCTGACAGTGTTCAAGGCCGGGTTGGACAGAGCCTTGGGCTACATAGTCTGATGTGAAGTGTCCCTGCCCATGACAGAGGGTTGGAACTAGATGATCTTAAGGTCCTTTCCAAACCAAACCATTTTATGATTCTGTATCCATGTGTCTGTCATACTGGGAAGCCCACAACTGGACACAGTACTGCAGAGGAAGCTCCTCCAGTGCTGAGCAGAAGGGAAGGATCGCTTCACTCAGTCCTCTTGCAAAGCTGCCCAGAGCAGCCTATAATCTGTTTGCGGTCTCTGCTGCAGAGGTGTGCAGCTGGCTCATGTTCATCTTGCAGTCTGCTGCAAGAAGGACCTGCAAATCCCTCTCTGCAAAGCTGCTTTCCAGCCAGTTGGACCCCAGCATGTGCTGGTGCTTGGGCTGATTCCTCCCCAGGTTCAGAGCCCTGAATTTCTTCTTGCTGAACTTAATGAGGTTCGCATCAGCACATTCCTCCAGCCTGTCAAAGGTGCCTCTGGATAACATCACAGCCCTTCTGTAAATCAGCTGTTCCAGTTTAATATGAAAGTTTGTTGAGGGTGCTCTGTCCCATCATTAGGTTATTAATGAACGTGTTAAACACTATCATCCTCAGTACCACTCTTTAGTAACAACACTGTAGTGGAGTAACTGTCCTCCAGCTGGACTTCATGTCACTTATCACACCCTTTTGAGCCTAGCGGGTCAGCTAGTTTTCAGTCCACCTCACCTTCTGCTCATCCAGCCCATTTAGAGATTGTATGAGGTTAAAATCCATATCAATAAATAAGGACCTATCAAGCCATTGCTATTTCAAAGATCCAGGCAAGTATTGCTGGAAACAGGAGATGAAAAATAAATAGTAATGAAAAAGCAGATGGGGAAGGCTGCAAAAGAACAGCAGAGGAAAGGAGGTGGGTAAGTACAGTTCTGGCTGGAAGGGGAGTTCTGATAATAAGCTGAGGCTTAGCTTTTCCTTTGTCTATGAGAGACTTTGGAAGTGTGGACTGTTTTCATTTTTTTTAAGAAAATAAGTTTAAAATGATGGAAAGAAAAGTTCGCAATCTTATTTGGAGATCTCAAAAAGCTCCTCCAAAAACCCTGAGCCTTACCATGGCTCAGTTTCCCAAGGACAACTAGCTGAAATCAATGTACTGGATTGAAACCCTTCTTGTCCCCATAGGAAAACAACTTTCCTTTGATTACTGTTGATTTATACAAGCTTCTCCCTCTTGAGTATGGGAAATGATCCAGTACTTAATTATTAGGCATTGTGAACTTCAAGGTTATGCAAGTTATGTACACGTTTATCTCGGCTTGTTCTGTTTAAATTGATATTAATTTGTTTTGTCGAAAGCAGAGTTTCTGATAAGATGCCTCGTTATCAGTGTTCCTGCTATGCTAATTAAACCCCTGAGACAGCACTGCTATATGGTTTTTCTTCCTATTGTGAAAAAAAAGTGGTTATTTACTTCATAGGCATATGAATTCCTGTATTGCAGCTATCACCGCCCGCTACATAGGGGTTTATCTCCCAGTAGGGAGGGCAGGTCTGGCAAATTCTGGAGTCAATCTGTCTGTTGAGACAAAACAGCCAGGGGCTGCCAGAAAGGTGTTGGTGGGCCAAATGCCACTATAATTAGATAGTTAATTATAGTCAAGGTCGTTTGGGAATTTGTGTTCCTGTCACTATTTCTGTGACCAAATGGCCCATTTCCAGATACTGGAAATACTCAAGTACTTCAAATATCATATAAATTATGATACCCTGGAAAAGAACCCTAAAATGAGCACAAGTATGAATATCATCCAGGTTTCCTGTGGAGCTATGTCTCTGTGTCAACCAACAGTTGTTTCACCTTTAGGGCAGTAACCACCAATGCAGTAGCACCAAATGTGAGTGCTTGTATGCCTTCAGAAATCTCCTCTTTTTCACCTAAGCTCCGGCCATTGAGTGAAGATATGTTTCAGTGCAAATACTTGTAATGAATTTGGTGCTAAAAATGTGCTTTTTGTATTCTGGAAAATCACTCATTTTTTTATGCATGCTTCCCTAGAATGGTATTACACCTTCAGTTGCAGATTTGCAGTGTTGTTCCTATGTAAATTGTTGGTGCATCTGGCTGACTATTCAGCTATGCCTGACCTTGAGTGTCATGGTTACTTGTACTCTGTCTACTTGTTAAAGTGGACATGGTTATGAACTTTAATAGGAGCAGTCAAGGCTTTTAGAAAATGAGGCTGTGAGTGGAGGAACTGTCCTGTTTGTTAACATTTTCTGTTTGAAATAGAAGACAGTAAGAAACTACACAAGGACAGAGCTTGCTGTTGTGCAAGAGGATGTTGTTGCAGGTAGCTCTGTGGCAGCAGGTATCATTAACATCTGTGAATTCACAAGAGTGGCTGGATACAAGTGATGTTAACTGCACCACTGAGTACTGGAGAGGTTGAAAAATTGAAGTACAACTTAAGTGACCTGTCTGAACACTGGATTTATATGCTTTGTTTCAAGCTAGGTCATCACCTTAGCTTGCTTTCTTCTAGCAGACTCCTCTAAGTGATGGTGGCAGGGAGTAATCTTCCATGTTGGTTTTTCTCCATACTTCTAGCTCTAGTACTGTTCGTATGTGGTAACAGTAACATGCAAAGTAATTTTTATTCTTCACTTGCTTTCTGAAGGAAATTGATCTTCATTCTGTCACGTCTAAGCTAGAAGGACATTATTTTTGTAAGATGTTCAGAGCAGCTGTGACATTTTCATGAGCACCAGAGGAGGTTTTAGAACTGGTTTCCTAGAAAAGCAGGAGTCTGTAGGTTAATGCTACTAGAGTATTGTTTTCAATTCCACCTGGATTTTCCTCCTGGACAACTGTACAAGCGGGTTTATCTTACTCCCCAAGGAAGAATGCAATTGTAGGTACAACGTATCTGTTGTGCTGTAAGTTGAATTTTCTGTAGAGTGCTTCCTCTTCAGAGGAGTTGTGGATAGGAACTATCCCAAGCTTGAAGGTGCTTGTTTTCATTCTTTGTTCAGTGCTGGATATTTCAGGGCTCTTGTCTGTTAACCAACCCTTTCGGTTTTGTCAGAATCTTCTCTCCTCCTTGCTTTAATAGGTGGTCCATGGATTCCGTGTTGCTGGGTCAGTCAGTAAAGCATTTTATTTGTTAGTTGCCTGAAGGCACCGGTTGATGTACTTCAGATAAATGTCAGCTCAGGTAAAATGTGCAAGGGAAGGGATCGTCTCCTTCCCTTTGCTACCAAAAGCTGGTGGCTTGTGAGGAGAGGACAGCAAAAGGAGGCTGGGGAGAAGAGGAAAACATCTGAGGTACTTTATCAGAGCTGAGAAGCATGAGACAGCATAGGTGCCAGATTTGAGCAAATACTGCTGAGTCTTGGTGGAGAGTGCAAGAAGAATGTACGTCAGCCCATTAATCAGCTGTGCCTCCGCTAACTTTAGGGCGTTCTAGGGAAGGATATAAGAAAATCTGTACAAAAAAAAAGAGATCAAAAATCTGCACTCTTGAATTGCTTTTTGCATACTCTTTGTTCCTATTTTTTTTCTTCTCCACAGTATCAGCTTTTTATTGTTCATAGAGAGACAAAAAGACTCTTGTTCCTGAGGGAAGGGGGTGGTTGGAAGACCTGGTTAAGAGGGGAGGAATGTCCTGCTCACTGCCTGACTCTGGCTCCAGGTCGAAGACATGGGGAGTGGAGGGGAATATTTCAATATATAAGGAGCAGCAAAGTGTCAGAAAACAAGCGACAATGAAAACGAAATGCAGCCAGTAACCTTGGGGCTCTGACTCTGAGCAAATGTTTATCAGAGGAAGATTCTGCTGGACATCACCGGATAAGAATGAGTTGATGTCACTCTTGGCACAGGCGGGAGCTCGGTTTTTTCCACATAAACAGCACAACACGGCAAGGGGGAAGGAGAGGGAAGGATGGGAAGGAGGGGAGGGGAAAGAGGAAGAGGAGGAGAAAGCTGTTTGCTATAAATTGGGCTAATAAAAATATATAAAAGCATGGCTTGTTTTGTTGGAAAAGGTCTCAGTGCTGGGACATAAATAGACAAAGGTTAAGGATGCTTCAGGACTCCTCCTCCACTGCGGCTCTGGAGAGCTGTACACAGATTCCTGATGGCTGTTGCGTAATTTGCTTTGACTTGCTCTCAGTTGAGAGCTTACTATGGGCTCATTCCCGTGGCCCTTGTTCAACAAAACCTCATTTGGCTTTAATGGGAATTTTTGCTTGAATAAAGAAGTTCAGTTTTTGTGAACTCTGGTAGCATCAATGCCTGGCCAGTGACTTAGGAGGACCTCCCCTCACCCTCAATCCCTGTACACCCTTCTTTTAAAGCTTCATCGTATTTTATACTTCAAATAATGCAGTGTTTTATTTACAGAAATCTTACATGGGGCAGGCAGGCAACAGAACAGTGAAGGCAGTCTTCCAACGGGTACCACTGGAGCTAAGAAGTAACTACTGTTGTTTAGTGAATTTGATAGTGAGCAGTGTTGGCAAGTACCTCAGAAAAGGTGTTGCTACAAGGAGGGAATGTTATGATACAGCAATCCTAGAAGAAACTGCTTCTAAAACCAGAAGAGTCTTCTCAAACCAAAAAAGCAGGGGAAATCATTTACAGCATCTAATCTGTGAGGTCTCTATACAAGAACGTCTGCTGGTGTTCATCCCCTGTATGAACGCTCTCAAGAGAGAATGGAAGTGACACAACTTTTTATTTTTTTTTTTTTTTAACATATGGCTTGATCTAATAACTTTTTTTTTCTATAACAAACATAAGAGTTATATGGTATTTGCTCTGTTTGTGTTCATGCATTCTAGTTCAGAGCAGACTGTTTCTAAAGTGGCAAAAGTTAAGCTAGTAAAGAGCTCTCCTAGGCTTAAATAAGTGCTAGTACTGAGCCTCCTAGCAGTACAGATGTGAGGCACTTTGTGTCCTGTATCCTTTTGCCCATCTCCACTATGTATACAAGTTGCTACTAGCAGCCTACAGGTACCCAAACATCTGTAAAGTGCTTGTGGTGGCAACAAACAGCCTTTCAGGGTATTAATGCTTGCGGAAAATTGGGCTGTTCTTTTTCAAAATGTAACAGGATTAAAAAGCTGTACTGTTGGAGGCACAAACTTTGCAAATCAGTTTTACAATGTAACTTGTATTCAAATGGCTCATGTCCCCAGGCTTTTAGAGGCACCTTGGTGTTGTGTAAGGAGACAAAGCTTTACATTGACCCTCTTGATACGTGAATCCCTCAGGTGTTACATTGCTCTCCGGAAGCTTTTCAATTTGATGACTTCCTGCTAGACCACAGCTATCTCATTCAAAAAACTCAGTTAGCATGGTGTTGATTGAATAGATTTGTGTGCTGTCTGTTGAATGACCTTACTAGACATGTGCAGATTTCAGACCTCTTTTGCCGTGACTCAGCTCTGGGTATGAGGAAAAAACAGTGTACCAGGCTTGAAAGCAGACTGAGGAAGGAAAAGCTGTTGTGTTTGTGCTAGAGCTGTTTGGAAGTGCAGGCAGTGTAGCTGGGAAGGAGGTGCAGTCCGGTTTATTGTGTGCTCCGCTCCTTCGCTGAAAGCCATCAGAATCAAACAAGCCATTTAACTGCTGCTGTAAGTGCTGTCCTCTCTTAAATTAGGTCGGAAGAGGGAAAAAAAGTAATCACGTGTTCATAAACTAGTGTTGAATGAAAACATTTAAGATACTAATGCATTTCTAAGAGAGTCTTAAGAGATTAAGCCTCCAGCCTTTCAAGTTTTAACCTGTTCTAGATGTTTTGTACCTCAATTTCAAGGCATTTGAGGAGTTAGATGCTGTTGTATGTTGCTGTCACTTGTGCCTTCTGTAGAGTTAGCTTTCCTGTTATCTTTCTCGCCCAACCCAGGAAGAGGCGCATACATGTCTGCACTACCACTGTTTTCCTATTGCTTTTAGACTTTTTTTTTTTTTTGTTAGAGTGGAGATGTTGATATGATGAAAACAAGAAATGCTTCATGACTTCAGAGCAAAATATGGTAAGGCTCTTCTGTCATGATGCCTGTGGTTACAGATTCCCAGGTGATCAAAATTCTTCCCCTACAACTGCTGGAAAAAATTGTGGCTCATCTCCTGCATCCTCTCCTGCACCTCTGAGCCTGTTTTTGTACAGCTTGAAAAAGCAGTGCTATTATAATTCAAAAAGTGGATATGTTCATGTCTGCCAAAACAGCTTCTGGAACAGCTACTTTCTGTTGACAGCTGCAGGTCTTATAGCCATCCTGACATTACTGGTGAGCCTAATGTGAGCAAAGTTTAAGTATGCAAGGTCTATCACCTTCATGAGAAACCTAAGAAAGCATGGATTGCATCCTGCAGATAGAGAACCTAATGTCAGGATCCTATTCCAGTTACAGTGAATCAGTTGTACATGTAATAGTTGGTCACTTCAACCTGGGTATACATTTCATAGGACTTAGCTATTTTATTTTGCTGGGTTCAGTTTTATATATGAGACCTGATGAAGGGTTTACTTAAAGTCAGACTGAAGCTACCAAGTCTACAGACTGTGCACAGGAGCAAGCTGCTTCAGGTAAGGAGCACAGCCACCAGATGCTTTGCTTGGCTGGGCTCGTGGGAGGGAGAAGCCATTCTGCTGAAAGGGGAAGGCTTTTTCTGGATCAGCCAGCTTGAACCGCTATGTCCCACAGCATGTGAGTGCTGAGTCTGGGAAAGGGTGGCTGGGGTCCCAGTGGCACACCTGCCTTTGGGAAGGAGGTGACTGTCAGAGCAAGGACCACTTCTGGAGCTGGTTGGGCACCCGTTACCCTGCAAGTGCCAGCACAAGAGCTGAGCCTGTGTCTGTTGAACTGCAATTGCTATGGATGATCAGCACAGCTCTGGCTGATAGCAACAACAAGTAACCGCTTGTAGGCATTGGAGTGTCATCCTTGCTTCAATCTTTAATAACCTGAAAATCAAAGTCTTAGATGCAGCCTCACAGGAATGCTGAGACTCTACAATTTGCTATTAAGAGTTTTAAAAATGCAAGGTGCAGTGAAAAATAGCCCTTCCTTACCATTCATAGTGTTAACATAACAGATCTAGAGAATGTGCCACCAAATGTTTTATTTAAAAAATGCTTTCATGTAAAATCTTGAAAACTCAATTTGGACACATTCTGCCTTTTCCTTTCTTTTTGTTTGTTGTTTATTTTTTTCTCCCTGTTTTTATAACAAGAGGATTTTCCTGGGAAAAAGGCTGTCTTTGGCTTTACAGCTCATCTCTTCCTGGTATTTTACTTCTTATCTGAAGTCACAACCTTTTGCACAGATTATAAGAATTAATTGCTGTCAGTGTCACAAACCAAGTTGTTGTTTCATAGAATCACAGAATGATTAGGGTTGGAAAGGACCTTAAGAGAAATTGAGCTTTGTTGGCGTAAATGCATGTATTAATATAGAATAATGTGGTTTTCTTGAGGCTGGTTCTCTCTGGCTCAGGGACTCCTCTTGGATACTGCAGGATCCTGGGGCCCTGCATGCTGCTGTCTGAGCAGTCCTGTGGCAGCCAGGTGAGGAGGTGTTAATTGTTAGAAAGGTTACAGTTCTGGAGCCTTGCTGGGAGTTGCAACTGGCTTTGTGCGCAAGCAGTACCTCATGGAGATGTGTCAATTGAAATGCCATTAAGTTTCTCTTATAGTAAACCAAGTCAGAAAGTCTGGTTTGTTTGGGTTTTTTTAAAGCCATACCAGCAAATACTCAACAGTTTGAGTATTCAGTGTTTGCAGTTTTATTTGGCTAATGTGTATATTTTCTAGTGTTATGAGCAAAAAGAGTAGATGGATGCCTTCACCTGTAATTACTCTGGTGGTATTCTGATGCTATATGCGTTCCTAACATGATGTATGTTTCTTTCTCTCTTAGACAGAGGATGACAAGAGTGAGTACTGTGCTTGCAGGGACTCTTACAATTTTGCATGCCAGACTCTGCCCCCGACCATGGAAGTATATCTCTGTCTTCAGATCATCCACAGAGCAGGAGAGCTGATCTAACAGCTGAGAGGAGGAAAGACATTCCTACAGCTGTGTTTTGTGCTACTTCTGAGGCTTTGATGGGGAGCTAATAGTGATGAGTGGGTAGTTTTTGGGTAGGTTGATGAACTAATCCATCTGTGGAGGGCCACCAGTGAGAACCAGAACTGGATCAAGGACAGGGCCTGGCAGAAAGGGTCCTAGAAGGGGTGGCAGAACAACAAGATTCATCCCCTTTTCAGAGGCACAGCACCATAAGATTAGCACAGGTTATAGTTCTGTGAGGGTACGTTCTTAAATAAGGGCAGGGGTCTTTTCCTGGCTGCTTTCCAGCTGTAAAGGCTCTGTCATGATGCCTTGTAATGGACCTTAAAAGTACCTTGAGGGAGACTCACTTGGAGTATTGTGTGATTCTGGTGTCCTCAACATAAAAAAGACATGGAACTGTTGGAACAAGTCCAGAGGAGGGCCAAGAGGATGATCATGGGACTGGAGCACCTCCTGTATGAAGATAGGATGAGAAAGTTGGGGCTGTTCAGCCTGGGGAAGAGAAGGCTGCGTGGAGACCTCATAGCAGCCT
>JAOEHY010035051.1:8236-27242 GCA_025447955.1 Psilopsiagon aurifrons | reverse complement strand
ACTGAGGCAAAGAAGTCATTAAGAACCTCAGCCTTCTCCAAATCCAGGGTAGCCAGTTCTCCCGATAGCTTCCAGAGAGGGCTCATGTTGCCCCTAGTCTGACTTTTGTTTGCTATGTATCAATAGAATCCCTTCCTGTTATCTTTCACATCCCTTACTAGATTTCATTCTAACCAGCCCTTAGTTTTCCTGAGATGGTCCCTAGCTTCCTGGACAATATCCCTATATTCTTCTCAGCCCACCTGTCCTTGCTTCCATCTTTTATAAGCTTCTTTTTTCCTTCTCTACGTTTCCTCAGCAGAAATTTAAAGAGTCCCTGTAGGGGAAAAGTCATATCAGCTGAGACTGGAAAAGGTCTACAACAGATAAATAAAAAAGGAAAGTTAGTCTTTGGAGATTCTGTATTATGCAAAAAGAAACACAAACCCAATCCTTATCAGCAGCATTTGTATTAGTAATCTATTCCTTTGAGATGCTAGCTGGACTAGTGAGTAATGAGAGGAAAAAGCACTCTTATTAGTCAATTGAGAAAAATTTGTATTTTAAAAAAATCAAAGATGAAAATTTCCTAAATGGGCATGTGGATGCTAATAATGCCCTTGGTTTGCACGGTAGACAAAAATCTGGGAAGAAACCAATCAAATACAGACAAAACCTCAGAAAGTAGGTGCGACAATGATACTCTGCATGAACTTTAGCATAACCAGGGAACTGGTAGATTCATTTCAGTTTTCTGACTCCCCAAAGCAAACACAGGATAATCATGAACAGACAAAATATTTGGATGATCACAAATATGAAAAATGTGAAATGTGGTGCAGCCACTGAGACATACTCCAAGAATATTACAGGATGAAAAGGCAAAATGACAGTATTTGGACAAGATCACCACGTTTTTATTATGTCTGCAATTGACAAAATATCAGATGCAAATGATGTGTGTGGGATGTGATACAAAATTCTGAACATTTGTTCCTGTTTCTGTTAGCTGTTTGTGGATTATTACATAACCAGTGACCCACACACGTGGCATGCTAAGTATTATATTGTTTAGAATGCTAATTCTAAAGTTCCATCAAAAGTAAGGAGTTTTACCGAAAATACTTGTATGTTAGATAGGAAAGAGAAATTACTAATATAATATTCCAGTAGCAACCCTTCAAAACATAAATTCAGTTCATCCTGTCACCTATTATGTGGGCCTTCTGATACTCAACAGAGAGAAGGGTAATGAATCTTCCTCCTTTACACAAACCCCCTGATAATTCTCTTTTCTACAGTGGTAATGTTATGATACACAGTATGGAAATAGTAAAGCAACATACCAGAGGGAGCATATGTTTACCTCAGCCCCAACTGGATGGGTTCCTTTTCCTGAAATATTTTCAAAGAATATGAAGATGGATCCCTTTGCACAAAGAATTCTTCTCAAGCAAATTCTCTGTCCCTAATTTTCTACTTCTGCTGCCACAACTGAAATACACTGACAAACCCCTTAGCTTATGCTTTGCTAACTTCTCTGCATTTTCTCTAAGTCTCTGTTTGAATCTTCATTTTATATAAAAGAGACCCTCAGGGGCACTGCAAACTGCAAACTGCAAACCTTGTGTCTTCACACCAAGAGCCTATGCCTATGATTCCTTTGTATATGCCTTATATAAACACCACAAATATAATAAAATCTCATTTAAGCTTTTATTTAGGTATTTTTAAGTTAAGTTGCTCAAGTCCATTTTCCATCAATACAGACACTAAAAATTGAGATCAACATTTAAGGCAACATTAGCATCCATGCCAAGCTCAGTATGCAAACTTTACCACTTAAGCACCACAGCATCCAAGAATTGTCACAAGTCCCCTACCTCTGTCACACATTCCCTTTCCATTTTAACTATGCTATCCCACATTACACTCAGTAATTCAATGTAGATGCATATTCTCAAGTAAGACCTTGTCATTTTGTTATATTTTATTTCTTATGAACTAGATAATTTTTGCATAAGGTGATATAAATGAGTGAGATACATTCCAGGGTGAAAGTATGCAGTTGATTTATGTTGTGATACCAAATAGGATTAAAAAAAAAAATAATAAAAATTAACATCATTATTCAATAACTTAGTATGAACATTATATGTATTTAGCCTTTTAGTAAAGGCTATACACTGAGACTTGTTAGAATGGTAATTTTGCTTTAAATTCTGATTTCTTTAGTCTTTAGTGTTACTATTGACAAATGTTTGAGTTAAGGATGCTCAAGTGCAACTCTTATGTAAGAATATTTACAAGTATACAAAAGACCACATAGTTTTTAATACACCCGCTATTCTTAATACAGAGTAAATAAGGATTTGTCTTGTGCCTGTGGAAATACTTCAACATGCGGGTCTTGCTTTTTTCTCTTTTACAGTAAAAGGAAAGGTTTTACTTTTCCTTAAGAAGTGTATTTATTACAAGATGGTTAGCATACATATATCACATAACATAAAAGATTTAAAATTAACTAGTTACAAAATAAGGAGTGGTATGTATATTTTCATATAACTGAAGAACAGGATCAGTATTTTACAAAGTACATATAAAAGTACTTCATATACAAAGAAAAATACAAATGTGCAAACACCATTGTCACAGGTGGAAATTTGTCAATTGAAAAATGCTAGAAAAATCCTTCATATTTTTGTCTTGAAATTGTAAATGCATTAAAACCACTGCATTTCCTATTGTGTATGGTGAGAAGTTTATGTTCCTTTCTGACACAATACATTAGTTATAAAAAAAAGCCCCAACAAACCCACAAACAATTTAGTAACTGAAAAATCTTATAGGTATAGTCAGTTTGGTTAGGCTGACAGTAAATTACAAGCAGAACATCTGGAAAAATGAGAAAATAGTGAATCGTATGTACAAACCTTTTGTAAGATTAGTGTGCTATTTAAAATATTAACATTTTAAAATAAAAACAATGGCTTAATTACCTACATACTCTACTCAATGTCACCACTATCTGCAGATTGTAAAATTTCTACTATCTTGGGGCTATTAAAAATGTTTTGCCAGGATTTTTAGCTGAACAAACACAATTTTATCAAATGTAAAAATCTATAAACAGTCTTCCAATTCATGTGCAAAAATGTTTAAAAAGTATCAAATCATGACACATCAAACCTGATTATGTACATATTTAATATCTGTAATGTTGTTAAGGAGCTAATATTGTTCGGCTATAAATAACTTAGCTCTGTCCTGCAAAATGCCTGCATTTTAAAGATTTCAGTGCAAGTGCTTGCTTCATTGTTTAGTGCATTATTACATTTGTCATTTTGCATTTTACAGTGAGCAGAACAGCATATAAGTTAACATGTACAACTCACACATAAGAGATCTTTCTTCTACTGAATTCCTAGCTTGTTTTCTAGTTCTCCTGGATAGTGTCAGCCAGTTTTCTTTCATTTACACCACTGCAAATAGAATCTAAAAAGAAAAGTGCTATGATCTTCAGATAATCCCTAGAATTTGAAATAGAGCAACCATATTGCAGAAGCACTCAATAAAGCACAACATTAGAGAATGACCTGCACACTGATAAGACACTTGGAAGTCTGATATCAGGCAATTTCACTTTTTGGTCTTTAAAAATATCTACTGTCTATAAAAATTGGCAAGCTGATATATATGTCACAGGACTCTAAGGCTTCATATATTTATTTATTTAAAGGAACTGTAGATATGTTCCCTCTTATGCATGACTAGCTTGGAAATAAGAACATTTTGCTTGAAAATATAAATAAAGTGAAACTACACTTCCTGTTGGAGGGAAAATTTCTACGATTTCCTCTGGACAGGCTTCCTAACAGAACAGCTCTGAAATGATAAAACCAGGATTAGGCGATAGTGCAAATACAGACCACTTTTATAGCTAGGAATTGTACTGAAGAAAGTGGAAATTCAGGATAAATGGATGATTATTTTTCAAAGTCCTCCCTGCAGAAAAAAAAATAGCAGTTACAGTGGTTATAATTATTGAATAGGAAAGGAATTTTAGCATATTACAAACTTTCATGGCTGCAAGGTAAGGAAGGCTGGCTGGCTGTCAGTAACATTTCAGAACTTAGCTTCTTACAGGAAGAGATGCTTTAAATGTGTCTTTATCATGGAACGTTTTCCCTTTCTAAGCATCTGAAATGCAACTCTGGATCCTATCCATCCATTGTTGAGCGCTCTGTGCATCTTGGGCACAAAAATTATATACACGTTTATTTGTCTTCAACTGCAAAGGAAAAATAAGAACATGAAGATAGGCAACACATAAAATAGAAAATGAAACTTTGCATACTTTAAGCTGTAGTATTCAATGCACTAATTGGGTCTGAATGTACCATTTTTTTTTAACTTCTGCTGTTGAGAGTGAGAGCCAGATGCTAGCTGTACAAAAATTCTTTGCCTTGAGCTGGCATGACTGCTCCTTCCTAGCTCACACCTTCTGGTGTCCTCAACATAAAAAGGACATGGAACTGTCGGAACAAGTCCAAAGGAGGGCCACGAGGATGATCAGGGGACTGAGGCACCTCCTGTATGAAGATGGGATGAGAAAGTTGGGGCTGTTCAGCCTGGAGAAGAGAAGGCTGCATGGAGACCTCATAGCAGCCTTCCAGTATCTGAAGGGGGCCTATAGGGATGCTGGGGACGGACTCTTCATTAAGGACTGTAGTAATAGGACAAGGAGTAACGGGTTCAAACGTAAACAGGGGAAGTTTAGATTGGATATGAGGAAGAAATTCTTTACTGTGGGGGTGGTGAAGCACTGGAATGGGTTGCCCAGGGAAGCTGTGAGTGTTCCATCACTGGCGGTGTTCAAGGCCAGGTTGGACATAACCTTGGGTGATATGGTTTAGTGTGAGGTGTCCCTGCCCATGGCAGGGGGTTGGAACTAGATGATCCTAAGGTCCTTTCCAACCCTAACTATTCTATGTTTCTATGATTCCAGCAGGGTGGAAAGTAATAGGTTCAATACACCAAGTAAAGAAACTTTCACGTAAAGATCAAGTAAAAACCAGAAATACTTACATCAAAAAAAGCTTTTTCACTTGCATGTTTTGGGGCTCCAATTGTCGGAGAAGCAGGAATCACAGTTTCTACTTCTGCAAGGTCTATGTGTCCCTTACAGCTTGTATCTTCACCAGAATCATAGTATCGCAGCTAGACCACAAGAGAAAAAAATAAATCCAAATATGGTACTTAGATGGGTATTTTACTTCTGTTTTCCTGGATATAACATGGAGTGGTGAGGTTGAGAGGCACAAGTGTTATTAGGACCCAAGGACATCAGACATGGGAAATTTCTAAGACAAAACTGACAGAAACCATAGGTTTAGTATATACAAAATGGTGGGACTGGTGACAGCCCTTAACTGGCCAGTCCTCTACTTGACACTTATGGGTAAGAGAATTCTCCCCCATCTGCTCCTGTGCAGACACGGAATTCAGGAAGGAGCATTTTGTTACCAGATTTTCAGAGAAGCTTCAAATGTTCTTGCATTGCATCTGGTCAGAGGATGTATGAAGGTTGAAAGTGGAACATAGTCTTTAGGATTCAGCATTCCTTATCAGCTTTTCTAACAGAAACCACCTAATTAAAGTTCATTACTTTGAAACAAATACAAAAGCTTTACTCCACTAAGGAATTAACGAAACACTTATTCTCTGTATTTCAAGGATTTAAAATGATCAGAAAAAATTTAAGTATAATTTTAGATAATTACAAACTACACAGAAAACTCACATTTTGCTACACTGCACTTAGCAGTTTGAAAGAAGCTTGCCTTTTTTTTTTCTCTCCTTGCAAAATACTTTGGTATGAATGTTAACCACTCTGCAAACTGGGCTCCAACGTGCAAACAAGTTCCAAAAGAGAAAATTTCTTACTTAAAGAAAAGTGAGGAAAAAAATATCCTAGAAATCAATGCAAAATAATGAAGTAACCTTCACAGCAGGGTCAAACAACAGAATTCCAACTAAGACTGACCTGTATTAATCCTACATCTATGAAACTGAGGAGGATATTTGGTTACACAAAAATTTTACAAGTATTTTTCTCTTCTGCAAAATGGAACCTTTTCTTCTGCATACCTGGAGTATACACATCTTTCTGTTTGCAAGGAAAAATGCTAATGGCAAAGTGCTTGAGGAACAAAGAGGCTGCAAAATACACACCGAGCTTACAGTATCTGCTACTGTTTCAATATGAATGCCTGAACAAAACTTGCTATCAGTTACAGTAATTGCTCCCAGCACCCAAATTGCACTCACAAAGAGCTTTTAGTTCTTTTGGTCACATTAAAGAATAAATTATGCTTACCACTTAATTCCTCAATGACATTCTAGAGCTAACAGTGCTCGGTGCTTTAAAAAATTGATTGTATTGCTTGTGTACCTTAATGCCCAGAAAATGACCTCAGACACTACCTGTTGCAAAAAATGTTTGTACCCAAACAATAATGCATGACTTCCAGTCTAAAAAATCTTTTATGATTATATGCTAAACATTTACTACTGTTTAAACAAAACAAACCCCAAAATAGTAAAAAACCTCTGTCCATTCAGAATGCTGTATCTGCTACGAGATACACAAGATAAACACAGACACATGGTCTAAAATGATGTAACACTCACATTGCATAAATACACATCTAAAAATAATCATTATTAGCATTCGTAAACTCAATCTATACAAACTCAGTCAATAAAAGAGCAGGATAAACAAATCTATTATCTGAAAAGGTTTTACCTGGTGTTTTGTCACATCCAGCACAAACCAGCGAGGTTTCCAACCTTTTAGTAAAGCTCCTCTTTTGTATAACGTACCTTCAAAAGATCTGAAAGGTACCAAAAACATAGAAGGCACTTGATTCCATAATACGAATATTAGTGATACATAAAAGCCCCCAAATGACTACATACATATTAAAACACTTCTTTTACACCATAAAACAAACTTGTTTTAAACCAGTAGTTTAGTTATTGGTAACTGTGATTTACTGATAGATACTGTTTCAGTACTTTGGATGCATTAAATGTGCAGCTACAATTTGCTTGTGCATATAAAGAGGAAGACTGAAAGCTACTGCTAGGAGAAAGAGGCCCACCCATCAAGATAACAGAAAACCAAAACCACTATGAAGGAGTAAAGAGCATATGAAAATGTATTTTTTTTTCCTTAAAAAGAGACTTGTACCTATCTAATAAAAAGTTCATAAACACTCTATAATTATTCTGTTTACCTATTTTCATCATTCTTTGATGTGAAATGATTGTATAGTGTAGTTGTTCTTCTGTCTACTCCATTAGAGGGAGAGATACTTGCACTCTGTTCCTCACCCAGCCCACTGCCAGGTATTTCCAACAAAGACCTTTTCTGATAGGAATGTAGATTAGCTGACGTCATTCCTGAGGAGCCAGAAGGATCTCTTCTGAGCTAAATAATATGAAAATAAAAGAAGAAAAGTAACACAATGTGTCTTGCATTGTGAGACTGTCTCAACTTTACACTGATAATATGTGGTACGACACAAGTTGTGAATTATTATGAGGCCAAAAAAATCTTCATACTACTAGTCAGTGCTGCCTCAGAAAAGAAGTCAGAGGGATGGTAATTCAATGCATTTCTTAAGCATGAAAGTCCACATGGTGTGAAAAATCAGTATTTCAAAAAATCCTTGTATACTCCAGTGACACAATCTTGAACAATGTCTCCCTTGATTTCTCAGAAGCATCTAGAATTAGGCAGACATTTGGATACAATAAATTTCCCTAATTTCATAGAGAAGGAAGGAAAAGGACAGGATGGGAAAGAAAGAAAAGAGAGGCAAAAAGAAGTGCAGTTTCCAAGAGCTACTTTACTGATCCAATACAAATCGTTTTTATAGAATCTCAATAACCTGGAGTAAGAGGCATCCTAAGTTTAGTTTTAACCTAAAT
Organism: Psilopsiagon aurifrons; assembly: GCA_025447955.1. NCBI lineage: Eukaryota > Metazoa > Chordata > Aves > Psittaciformes > Psittacidae > Psilopsiagon > Psilopsiagon aurifrons. Next base: position 19,265 of record JAOEHY010035051.1, on the reverse strand, counting down.
GACAGCATCCTAGAGATAGAGGTCTTTGGGACTGACATTAGCTATTTCATTTATCTGAGAATCCTTAAATAACAGCTAGGACAGGAGACTGATGCCAGGTATATTTATACTTGCATTTTCTATTCTGCTTCCAATTCAATTAAAAAACCCTCTTATTTGCTAGATTTTTTTTTTTTTTTAATCTTGAATTGATCTAGGGTGCAAAGTGAGCTTTAATGACTTTGACAAGACATAAAGCAGTTTCCTTTTCTTAGAGGAAAGGACAAATAACAAAGTAGTGCTGTGGACTAAACATTACATGAAAGCTGGCAAATCTGAACAAGCACATGAAGCTGAGGACTTAAGGTGCAGACTTGAACTGGCAACTCATTGTGCCAAATTTATAGGAAAAGCTCACAAAAAGCAGTATCATTCTTCCTAGTGAATGTGGATAAAAAAAAAAAAGCAGTCTTTGACTTAGAAAATATCTATATTGTCAGCGATTGTTTTTACCACAGTCAAGAACTGGAAACACAAGCATGAATGCTTCTGACCTTTACTAGAATCTACAGTTCCAAAATTCCATTTAGACATGGAAATATCTTTACTCATTTCTGAAACTCTGTTATGTCCTTTTGGCTAATTTTAGGAAATCAGGTTTTTTGTACTTCAAGAATCTTTTCGACACATAAAGTCATATGCTCATGCTTATTTTGTCTGTGTATCTTAATTTACTCTGGTAAAGGCATTAGGTAAATAGCACAAGCATAAATATGTTTTTCTACATAAAGAAATACAAAGCCAGTGTAGTGGGTTAGAACAATATTTCTGAAAGCAGATTTCTGTATTTCTTTTCCAAGAAATACAGTGATTTTGTTAGTGCCCCAGGTAGCCTATATAGCAGGAATGGAATGCTCTATTGAATGAGCTCCTTTACTACTTACATTGTCTTGCCTGGTGTCATCTTTTAGACTTATTTTGACTCTTTCCCACAAAAGCTGCCACCTTTCTGGGCTCTGATTTAATTTACTCTCCAACTTTTCGATTTCCTGAAACAAACAGCAAGAGTTTTCTGATCACAGAATCACTTCCTGCAATCATTTTTGTACAACCATTTTCTAGTCAATATTTTTACACAGGAAACTTTTAGGCTGTGTTGACCAGTAAAGTACAAAAACCCCTGTCAAACTAGCTATACACTGAAATCCACCAGATTCAGGGGTCGAAAGCAAACAAGTACCCCATCAGCCTCAAAGTTGTTCTCGCATGTCACAGGTTGGAGGAGCCATTATGCTCTCAATTCTTTGCCAGTTCTCCTGAACACACAAAATTCAACACCAACTGCCATAACAGAAAATGACAATGATAAGGATAGGCTATATTTTTATAAAAATATTTACAAAGAACAGATTCTGTGCTGTGACACCAACATTGTACATTGCCAATATTAACATTTACCCTGGTTGATAAAATGTGATACAAAGCTGTAATAAAAGAAGGAAATGAAACAGAAAGATTTATTCAGTTTGGATACCAAACTGAAACAACATGTTCTTGCTGTGGAACTTGGGAATATGACCTATGTCGATAACCTCCAGTTAGGGCTATTTCCTGTTAATAAGATAGTGCATGCCAAGTAAAAAGAGGCAATTTCATCAGTATATGAACTTCTGAACACTCATCAATACATTTGTCATTACTTTGATACATGGTCCATATTCCTCATCATGCTTCCTTTCTATATTGTTACTTTCAACAACTATATTGTTATTAAAATATTAATCTTAATGAAATCAAATTAAAACCTCGATTTTGAAATCCAATGAAGTATTGATGGAACCAAAGCCTGCCATATGAGAGAGAATTCTCATGCTATATAAAAACCAACTGAAACCCAGGGCATTTATTTTCAAACGAGAGACAGTAAGTCTCTTGACTTTATTTACTTCTACTACACCAAGTGATTAAAGCAGATTTCATGATACTCTCCCAACTCTTAGTGATCTTTCAGAATGACAGCTTCTTCAGGGTATTGTTATTGATTGAAGGACTTACAGAAAATTGCTATATTCAACCAGAAAAATCTTGATATCTGAATTGAAAATAAAAAAGCCAATATTTAACAAAACATTTCTACAAACTCTTCCCTGCTGAAACTAAATTAGAAAATGCAAAAGTAAAATTAAATATAAGAAATCTGTCTTATCAGCAAGACTCAAACCAGAAGTTTTAAATACTGAAGATAGCTGAAAGCCATATAGACATTAAATATTCTGGGATTCTCTTCCAGCCAAGAAATAAAAGCAGAATAGTTTTGTTTGGAGTATCTTCATAGGTAGATACAAAATAAGGAGTGGTGAACACAAACCAGACAAAAGGCATCTCTAGATTACTTGTTCTTCTTTTAAAGTACTGAGTGTAAAATGCTTCCTCATGGGATACAAATGACTGAATTAATTTAACAGACTTTTTACGTAAAAGGCTTTCCAAATTGCTGTAAAAGGATACAAGCTCTTTTGTGCTAAAAGTTAGTCAGGTTTTAATCTGATCATTCTTTGTGCCCTAGTCTTGACTTCTGAGTATGAGTCTTTCTCTGCAGAATCTGGAAGTAACTGAGACTTGTTACTTAGCAACTGGGTCACATTCCTTCTTTTTTTGGCTCTACAATGAGTAGTGCTTCCAGAACTTAAAATGAAAACCTTTCAACAATCTCCTATATATAAATTGAAAAGTTAGGAATATATTCTCCTTTAATAAACCCCATGTAAAAAAACTTACATGGCAATAAATCAGTAAGATTTACTCTTGTTCCTTCAGTTCTAAATTTTACTGAAAATGTCAGATTTAGTTTTTTTTTCATCCACATATGGAATGGACTATGAATAGCTGCATTTCCTTGAGAGAAAAATGCCTTAAATTTATCTTTCTGGTTAATTTCCTGTTGCCTAAACTTATGGGAGCAGAAGTCAATACATATAAAAAGAAAGGCTGTAATCAACACAATCTCGGGATATATGAGTATCGATTTCCTGAAATTAGTTAATACAAATGATTAGCATTACTGTGCCTTTCAAAAGATGCATCTGCTAAGTAATCTGCTTTGTAATATCTGAATGGTACAGACGGGAGTTAACTCTGGAGAAACTCCAGAACTGCGGAGACAGATCACCTCCTTTGAAACCACAATGTGTTTGTGCACACAAAACAATCTGGACAAAGTCCTTCACTGGTCAGCTGTTTTGACTGTGACAGAGCACCCTGTTTTGTGAGCCCTTCCTTGTCAGTATATATAACTTCTGCACTAGAAGGCTTCCAAGACTTTGACCACAAATAGAAAGATACTGAATGCATATCCAGTGACTGAATTACTGCCTCCATCAAGCGTTTAGACTTGTGTGCTCAGTATCTGGAATAAACTTTATGGTTCAGTCTTTCTGTTGCGTAACTGCAAGCTCATGATGTGAAGCACTATTTTTATTGTTTTGCTGGTTATTCACTGACCCCTTATATAGCGTTAGCTCTTCATCGTGTAAATTTACAGCAGAGTTAATTTGGGTGACTGGCATCTTTTGAGTTTGCCAACCTCTTGCTGAGCCATCACCACCTAATGTTAAGTGACATAATTGCTTATTTGGAAGAACAGAATGTGTAGGTTCACCTCTCACAATTCTTAAAAGTAGTGGAATCTGATCCACCCTCAATGAATTACAAAGACTGAATACCTTTTTAGGAATGCCAGCAAATTAGCGGGAAAGAGTGGAGATGTGTCTCCCCTCCAGGATTTGATTTGTATTTTCACTAAAATACTGATAGATTACTATCTCTAACACAACTGGCAACTAGGCATATATCACAGAATGGTGGAGGCTGGAAGTGACCTCTGGAGGTCATCTGGTCCAGCTCCCCTGCTGAAGCAGGGCCATCTAGAGCCAGTTGTCAGGACTGCCCACAGACGGCTTCTGAGTATCTCCAAGGATGGAGATACTCGACCTCTCAGGGCAATCTGTGCCAGTGTTCAGTCACCCTCACAGTGAAAAAGTGTGTCCTGATGGTTTACATGGAACTTCCTGTGTTTTAGTTTGCGTCCACTGCCTCTGGTCTTGTCACTGGGCACCACCGAAAAGAGTTTGGCTCTGTCTTCTTTACACATTCTATTCAGATATCTATATACATTGATAAGATTACCCTGAGCCTTCTCTTCTGCAGGCTGAACAGCCCCAGCTCTCTCAGGTCTTCTTCACTGATGAGATGCTCTAATCTCCTAATTGTCTTTGTGGCCATTTGCTGGACTCTCTCCAGTAGCACCATCTTGTTCTTGTACCAGGGAGTCCCGAATAGGGCATAATACTACAGGTTTGGCTTTAGCAGGGCTGGCTAGAGGAAAAGGATCAACCTGCAGGCAATATTCCTAATCCATCCCAGGATACCACTAGCCATCGTGCTACAAGGACATGCTGGCTCATGATTAGCTTGCTATTCCTCAGGACACTCAGTCCCTTTCTGCAAAGCTGTTTTCCAGCTGGGTGCTCCCAGTGTACACTGGTACATGGGGCTGCTCCTCCCCGGCCACAGAACTCAGCACTTCCCTTTGTTGAACATCATTTAGATAAGTTAGCTCATTTATAATGTATCCCAACACACTCATGTCAAAAGATCATTTGAAGAGCTAGTCTTCATGGGAAACATGTAACCCAGAACTTTACCCTGTACTGAAGATTGGCTCTTGGCTGTACTACACTGTGGTTCTGTCTTACTGAGTTTTTCAAGTAATGAAAGCTAAAACTATTTGCAACTAATCTCTGAAAGAAAATAAAGGCATAGGTATGCTGTTTCATAATTACCTTTCATTTTCTTTAAAAATGGCTATGTAGCTACTCTTAATATCAGTACCTTCTTTCTCATTTCTATTATGCAGAAAGGCCATCAGAAAATGGTCTCAAAGGGGAGCATCTCTGTTTGGATCTGCTTTTGAACATTTATGTCTCCAAGGTACACTTCTGAGAATGTAAGATTTGAACATCCTAGCTCATATTTCTGTCTCTGATGTGGTAGAAGTGAATTGAGCAGCTTTATACAGAAATCTGTATCTTAAAATGTATTTTATCACCTGCAAACTTTAAAAGGCTTCATTTAGGACTGAATGAATGAATAGTGCTAACTGGTTAACTTCCTAAAACTCAGAAACATGAAGATTTAGGGAAACAACAGAGCCATCACACATCTGGTTAAAGGTGAACTGTTATGCACCCAAAACACTTTAGAACATTTATTGCTAAAGAATTACACCTTTTGCTCTTCATAGAAGAGCACCACATTCTACCAAGGAAAATTCTCAATTAAGACACTCATTTACAGCTTTACATCCTGAAGAGCACTATCTAGTTTTTAATTGAAAAACATCTTTAGAACAAACAAATTTGAGCTTATCATTATAAACTAAGGAAGAATCAATCTTCCCTAGTAATTTACAATTGTTAAATATGGTTTCAGTTCAAACATTTTTTGGATACCAACACATTCTCAATAGATTCATGATTAAAGAGAGGTCTTTCTCCTACATCAGCAATAGCCCTAAATTAACAACTTGTTTTAAAAGAAAGTTCACTTTGTTTTTTGAACTTACAAGAATATTTTTGTAACCTTTATACAACCTCTTCAAAGTTTTCCAAATGTTCCTCTCCATCACTATCTTTTATTACTATAATCTAATTCACAAACAACACTTAAACTCCATAAAACCTGACCTACATATCTTTAGAACATTATATGTCCAATTTCCCTGTTATATGGCAGCTTCTCACAGCTGTGGATATGCAAAGTTTGGCATTTACCCCAGGAAGAAATGCAAAAGAACACTATTGCTCTATTCCTGTTTTACTTCTGGCCTCTAGTTACCTGATACGAAAGCTCTTTGGGTTTCCTTTGCTAAAGAATTCCTGATATGACCCCTGCTGAGAGACAGCTTGCTCTTTGCAGTTATGAAGTTGTAAGCTCTGAGAAGTTCTGGCTATCTTATTTTGAGTCAAGGCAAGTTTTACAAGTGATTAATTTATTATTGTTTAATTGGTCATTGTTCCTGTGTTTGATCAATTATGATTGGAATGAATGGAACAAAAGAAATTTGAGGAATGTGCCAGAATAAAGCTAACTCTCTAGCAAAAGCAAGTCTATCCTCAAGGACTCAAATCCATTCAGAAACTTCCTGCCTTAAAACTTTGCTATATATCATCTTTGCTGTAGGGTAGTTTGGGGACCTACAGCATATATCAATTTTCCAAGCACTGGAGTATTAGCCTTGGGAATCCCAGCTTTAATAGAAGGTAAATTCTGCAATAGATTTCAAAGTGAAAAACTGTATATAGTGACCTGTATCTATATATGCAGGTGGCTTGAAACAATAGCTCCAGGAAGTGAATAACGCCTTTGTCATTTTCCCACACCATCAATTAAGATACTAATATAAGTAATAGGACTGTTAATTAATTATAATCAACCAACAAACATTTAAGAAAATAATTAGCATGATAATAGGATTGTTTTTAATCTTCTAATGAAGAAACAACAAAACCTAAGCAGCCTACACAAGCTGAAACAAGAAAGAGCCAAAATCATGCATACATTTCAAGTTTTTATTACCATATTTGGCATATATGACCAAAATATTCTAAAGAATCTAAGTTTACATTTCAGCCCTAGCAAACATGAATACATTGAGAGCAATCATGGAAAGCTATTTGAGAAACCTGGGCCAAGATGTTCAGTTTATGTTTGTGTATCTGCCTCCCACTTGTTAAAATCAACTAGTATCACATTTTGTCATCTGATCTGTCTCGAATTCTATGTCTTAGTCATTTTACTACACACCTACTTTAAACTGATTAGAAAGAGGAAAGGACAGCAAGATTCCACACTTATAACAGCTCTTGTATTTCTTGTAAAATGCAACCTAAACATTTATTATACTACATACCTTATTATTTAAAAAAGACAGAATCCATGACTGGCTTTCTCATAGTTATTAACTACTGTTAAAGTATACTCCCAGAAAAGTGTTCATTCAGAACAACATAAGCTTTGCAAGAAGTCCGAGTGATTCCCAGACGAACCATCACTTCTCAACATCACCCAGTTAGTTTTACTAAACACCTGTTTTCACATCTACCATGATCCTTTTAATAACAGTCCATCTATAAGGCATTAACTTAAAAAGTAAATGTTAATTTCATGAGCATAAAAGAACTTACTGTTCTGGGTAATGCACGTACTTACATTTAAAAGGCTGCTGATGGCATCAGGCTGTGTTTTTTTAACATCATCATAACACGGCCATACTATTTTCCTCTTAGTTTGAGAGAGTGAACCATCGGATTGGTCAGTTTCCTCTGAAACATTGCATTTGGCAGTTACCATGGTCCAATCATAGGAAGGACCTGTAGCCAAAATCTCTTCCACGTAATAATCCCACTTTTTGAGGCTGGACATATTTACATTTGGTTTCAGTGCCTATTTGAAAGAAAGTTTTGTTGAAATGACAGAAAGTCTTTGAGCTTCAGACTCACAATACGATGCTTGTATTTTTCTAGATCATTCTAAATTGAACAGTATATTGCATTTGGTCAGTTGTGCTGCAGTTTAGTAATTTTCATTTGGCTCAGTCAGATCAAAACCTAAAACTAATACTAGTTTTGGGAATATACCACTCATATTTATCCTTCTGCTAAACCAAGTGCCTACCAAGAACTCTAATTGAGCATACGTCGCTAGTACCTTCACAGTCTTTGTGCCTCCTGTTAAAGATACAAAAAGTACTCAACAGCAATCACCCTTCAGTTTTTCTCAGCAGAGAATCCAAGACTCTACCATGAGAGAAAGGACACAGGCTATCTAACATAGGTGGACATGCTACTTGGAAAACCCACGATAATAAGTAGGCAGCCAGAGACTGCAGTTCAGAATAGTTTAAAACAGAGCACTTTGCATTAAATATTTTATTGTTGTTTTTTTCTTTAAAAAAGATAAAATAAGATTTTCAGTTTGCATGAACCTTACCTGAAGGGTGTTACTGCCTCTGGTGAAAAGACAAGATTAAAGTCTGAAGAGTGATGCATAGTCATAATGACTAATTCTGCTACCATGTTAGCATTTCGTATGGGGAAAAAGCTTCTTTTAAAAAAGACAAAGAAAACACTATAAAAATATCAAAAACTACTCCTGATTGCTTACTAATCAGGCTACGCTTACAGCAAAATGAATAGAACATACAGTGAACAAGCAATCATTCAAGCTCCAAATTTGTCACAGTGAGGGTTCTACAGAGAAAATAGATGTTTCTCTAAACCAAAGATATCTGCAGCATTTTCTATTCACTGAATACCACCCTCTCGTTTTCTCCCTCCTTCCTCTTGCACTACCAGTTTATTAGGTAAGTATAAGTGCATGTGCGTGTGGTGTGCGTGTGGTGCACGTGTTGGGGGTTGAAGGGAGCAGCACCTTTGACTGCAATAAAGATCTGATGCAGACTCAAAGTATCTTAAAGGAAATAATTATTTCCCCTTTTTTTAAATGGGATCAGTTTATATAGCAGATTTGAGTGCAAGATGCTATGTGTGCTAAAATACAATGTAGTGAAACAACTCGAGGAAAAATGAAAACCAAGAAACACCAACAAAAATATTAGTTGTGCCCTGGCCTCTGGGACAGTGGAGACTGTCCGGTCATTATGTTTTCTGGTCACCAGGAGCGGACAGACATGCAAACAATGATTGATAAAAATGAAGCTCACTGCCAAAGCAGGAGAGAACAGCACAGGAATAAACACATGAGGGGCAGTGGATGGCAGGAACATCTTAAAAACAGCCTTGCACCCTGAGCTACAATAAAAACAGACCCTTTTCTTGCAGTTTCTGACGTATCTTGATTGCTTCCCTGGCTATTGCACAATTCTGTAATGGCAAGTATATTGTGAATTTTATATAATTATTCAAGACACAGTCAAATCTAGTGGACATATCATATGAGACAGTGATATAGATACTGACTCAATAAGATCATTATGAAATGTATCTCATAATCACTCTAAACTCACTTCCCCATAATTATGGCTTACAGCATGTAATTTTTTTTAACAGTCTGCGTAAACTTTAAGATAATTTTTATAATCACTCATATGATCAAGTGAAATGAAAGAAAGATCCTCATTTACTTCAGCAAGATGCATAAATACATATTCTAGAATGTGGCTCTCTAAATGACATCTCCATAACTAAGCCTATGAGACGCTGATCCAATCAATAAATGTGGGTCTGGGTCAGCTGTCCATCAAATGCTTAATTCAGCTGAGAACAATTAAGACAGAAAAATGTACTCATAGAGTCACTCAGAATAACAAAACACCTGTTTGTTTTTTTAAAAATCATACCTCTATTTCAGCAGGGGCATAGAGGTAATTGAAGAAAATAGGGCTCCTTTTGTGCATCTTTTCAATACATTCCCAAATACAAACTCCTTTTTTGGCATGTTTATCTCCTTTATCTTCAAATAGTGTACCTAGAGAAAAAAACATTGGCAACAAGTAGATTTATGATAATAAGTAACAAGCACTAAAGCACAGATACAAGAAATTTCACAGACTAAATCTACTATCAAATGCCACTGCAACAAGAGACTGTATTTGATGAAATAACTTCTGTGTTTTGCAATTGCAACTACTCAGTAATATTATATTTATAAACCTGATCTGAAATCTACAGAAATACTTGAGTGTATTTATGAATGACCCTTTTGGCTTGTAGCTATGCTGACTCAACAGACCACCAAGCCCTGGTAACTGATTCTGCCCCATGCTACCTGAGATGATTAGCCATTCCACTCTGCTGCATCAGCTGCACCACTTACCTGCAAGTAACTCATTTCCCTAAAATGAGTTACTTGCTGACTCATCTCAGAGAAAACAAATTAGGCTAGTGTAAACACATTAGCCATATATTTTTGATATCTGAAATTACTTTGAAAGGGCATACAGATTATCCAAAACCTACTGGAACGGGCTTTTATATTGCATTAAATGGTATTTGAAAGCAAACTACCCTTAAATAAATTAATGCCTCCTCCCACCTAACCCTTCTCCTGCCTTGTAGAACCATCTAACAATCCAAGTTGGAAGGAAACACAGGGGTCATTGATTCCAACTTCTTGATTTTGTTCAAATGGAGGCATATAATGGAAATTAACTTTTTCGCTAAAATAAAATGATTGCTCAAGTTTAGCCTGTTCCACAGTTCCTACGGTTCTTAAAAGCAGCATTCAAATTGACTGTATGCCATGAGAACCACCCCATGAAGCAGCGCAATTCAAAGCACGTAAGTGTTTTGCTCAGTGAACAAGTTCCAAGAAAAGCCTCAACTGTGGCTGTGTGGTCTTATTAAAAGGGCACTGAGAGTAGATAAGACCTTAGAATCAGTAAGGTTGCACATGACAGATGCAGTAAAAGGAAATACAAAACAAGAGAGAACAAGAGAGAAACACCGAAAGAACACAAGAGAAAGAAATGAGAGATAACAGATAGGAAAGCTTTCCTCTCCTGAAACCTCATGTGCCCTCTGAAGATTCCTAAGGACTTTTTTTTTTTTTTTCTGTTAAAACAAGGTATTTATTAGGGGAAACTGAATCAAGTGGATAAATTGCTAAAAAATATGGAAGCATGACACGAATTCCTTCTACTTTCCTTTAGTCCCATCAATAGCATGGTTCAGGAATCATTAACTCTGAAAATTCTATATGTTTTCCCCCCTAATTTTGATTTAGGCTCCTCAAACGGAATTTGGTATATAGAATCATAGAATAGTTAGGGTTGGAAAGGACCTTAGGATCATCTAGTCCCAACCCCCCTGCCATGGGCAAGGACAGCTCCTACTAAACCATGCCACCCAAGGCTGTGTCCAACCTGGCCTTGAGCACCGCCAGGAATGGAGCACTCACAACTTCCCTGGGCAACCCATTCCAGTGCTTCACCACCCTCACAGTAAAGAATTTCTTCCTCATATCCAATCTA
>JAOEHY010035050.1:0-14025 GCA_025447955.1 Psilopsiagon aurifrons | reverse complement strand
GTGGGTGGGGGGGGGGGCGGGGTTTCTTAACCTGCTTTAATGGAAGCGCGTTCCTTTGCATGCCCTTTCTGTGGGGAAGGAGGCATTTTAAAGAGGCTGTGGTCCTCCCTCCTGCGGGGTGGTCTTTTATAAGGGATGCAAGATTTCAAAGTCCAACTTCTGGCATGTGCTGGCTGATCCAACTTCGTTCAGTTCCTTTCTGCCTTTTGAATTCTCCTTGGGACCAATATGAGGGAGGCTGAAGTCTTTTTATAAAATCCTCTTTTTTAAACCAAACCCCCAACACCCTCCTCGAAACAAACCCACTAAAATGACTTGTTGGGAGCTCTGGGCTTGCATTCTCTCTGCTGCTCGTTTTCCAGGCTGGTTTGAGAGGGGGTTTAATGCCTCCAGGCTGGTGCAGTTGTGCTGCAGTCCGAGCCCTGTGCTAGGCTGCAGAGCATTGCAGGAGTGCATCAGGACGCGGGGACTTGCTGCTGATGCAGTACTTCAGGGAAGGAAACTTCCTTCATCCTCCCTTCTTTTTCCCCCTTTCCCCAGCTTAGCTCCCCAACTGTCACTCCCTGTCATCCCCCCAGCAAAGAAACTGGGGATTGTGTGGCGAGGTACCGAGGGACGAAGGAGAAATTGAGCACTGCAGCTTTAAGAGTGCAGTAGTGCCAGAGCTTTTCTCCTTCAAGTGATCTGCAAAGCGGCAGCCTCAGCCAGGGATTCCCCTTCCCGTGCTCGTCCCGAGCGACCCGGAGCTGCCGGATGGACTCGGGGGGTTGCAGCCCCCACTGACCTGCCTTCACCTCTAGTTCTTAAGCGATCTGTCATAAAACCGCAGTTGTGTCCTGAGATATCCAGGCTCAAACCTCAGCACCCTTCTCCCAAGAGACCATGTCCTTGTATCTTCTGAACTCGCCTTGAAAGTGTGTTTTATGCACCTAAGAAGAGTGGTCCCATGACCTCCAGGCATTAATACCTACCTACAGCCTTCAAAAGTTGGATTAGCGTAGGAAATGGGTTAGCATAGCCTCTTACTGCACAGCTTTGCATTGTGATTTCTGGAGAAAAGGGCAGTGTGAACGGATTTGTTACTGGAATGGGGATGGAATTTTAACTGCAGAGTTAAAAAATTCACTTGGACATAAATGTCTGCGAGAAACTTCTTTTCCAAGTATAAATATATCTCTGTTAAATTGGTATCTCCATCAATTCCAGAGTCTTGCTAACACTATGAACGATTGGGGCAAGGGGAAAATGCAGTTTGAGCAATTATCAGTGCTGTTGAAATAGCCATGAACTCAGCTGGGCTGAGATCCCTGCAGATATGGACTTCACAGTGTGGCTGTGGGGGAAAAGCTGCTCAGCAGTCAGTTGTTATAGCACATAGTGAGTTAGATCCGTGCTGCTGCAGCAGAGTTGATGCTGGATGACATTGGCAGCATCTGATATGACTAAATATTTGGCTTCCCTATTTTTGTGATGTCTCTTGATGCCAGGAAGGGTGTTCTTGTCCCCACTGAGGCCGAGGCAATTACTTGTGTCTGCAACTTTATTTGAGAGTACTAGTGAATGTTTGCATTGATTTGATCTGTAATTGTGGTGCCTTTTTATCTCCTGCTTATACAAGGACTAAGAGAAGTCAGTGAGATCTGTAAGAAAGGTGTTATCCTCATCACAGAGGAGGGGAGCTGGGGCCAAAGCCTGATGTCTCAAGGTCACACAATGCAATCTGATGGTAGAGTGAAGCCCCTGGGCGCCCTCAACTGCTAAGTCATTCTCTTAAATTCAATGAAACTTTCAGATCTTCCATCAGTGAGATCTCTGGCTCCAAGTCTTGAAGACACAAGGGGAGTTCTATATGTAAGGCCAAACCCTTTAATTCTACATTATGTAAATCACAAGTTAACTGAAATTCAGATGGTTGTGATGCCGACTTTATGCAGCACACTAATACTATGTTACTCCTGTTTCCCCTACAGCAAAGAGACTTAAATTCGTTTGTAAAGTACTTATGCACAAGTTTGTGGCATTTATGAACAACCACTCTAATTGGTAGAGTAGGAGCAAAATAGGAGTAACTGAGTTAGCACTAGGCTTGATGTAAATCACCAAGGGGTAATGAATGTGATGGGGTGTTCCAATAGATGGGCATTATGGAGGGGTAATCAGCATAAAATAATATTTGTCTCTGTCTTAAGGAAAACCAAACAGAATTAAAACAACCCCCCAAAAAAGCCCTGCTCTAAAATAGAACAGAACAGACTTCATCAAGGGTGAAACAAGTGAAAGCATGGGAACTTTCTGGAGTTCAGGTTTCTAGAAGCTGGCATAAAAGCCTCTTAAAAGGGTTCTTTCTCTTTGTTTTTCCCTGCAAATGTGGCATGATGAATGTCTTCCAGATAGAGAAAATAAGATTTATCACTGAGGACCAAACTGAGCCAAATCCAAGACTTGTGCATTTCCAAGAGTAGTCCCTGTGTTTAAGTGTTGTCATACTGGTAAATCTATTCAGGTGAAGTATAACTCATTGCATGCTGCTGTAAGGAAATTAATGGCAAAGAAGCCTTCAGTGCTGAGCAATAGGAAGAATTGTTGCCATGGACAAAATAATGAGGATGGAAGGATGTACTTTATGCTATCTATCCTCTTACATTCTGTGCTGCCTTAGCAAGTCTTGCTTTGTGTGCCTGTGAAGGCATCCTCAGTAGACATTAAATCTTAACCAGAGTTCATAGCACCTCCAGTACCACCATAAACTTCTGTGTTATGCCTACAGCATGATAAGATACCCAGAGGGTGTGAATGTAAGCCAGCGAGTGTACTGAAAAGCCTGAGTGCATAGGTTCAGTGCCTCTGAAATCTAGACTTTACTGTATTTCAGCTGTTTTCTTCCTTTAATGCCAGTCTCTGATTTGAAAAGCAGTGATTTTTCCTGGCTGCTATACCGATTCTAGAACAAGCTGTAGCATTTTTGGCTGCCTGGGGTATTTGCTCTATTTTTATACAAGTAAGGTGTCTTGAGAAAGTACTAGTTTTATAACACGTAAGGAGGCTCATTCCTAGTGCCTGCTCTAGGGGCTCCTGAGCTTGCACAGAGCCATGCCATACCAAACTTGTGGTTGCAGCCAGCACTGCTACCAGAGCCTTGGATGACTCTGCTTCACCACATAGTTAATGAGTGGGAGTTAAATGGTGGTTTTCTTGTTGCTACTGACTTGTCCTTATCTATTTCCAGTTGCTGGTATAGAAAAGATTAAGAAAGATTGGGTCAAATGACGGCATGTATTTTTGGAGAAGGTTGTGGATTCTGTGCCTGCTGCTGCAAAAGGCACATATCCTTTAAATAGCTGGATGTGTCTACAGTCTGGTTTAGCTCTTGCCTTTGGTGCTGCTAATGCAAATGTAGTGCAATGCAGCAGCAGGCTGCATGCTAGGCTGTAGGGATGTAGCTCGTTTCTTTCTCCCCCTAATGCATGGCATACTCTGTGGATGTTACCTGGCACTGCAGCAAGCTCCCATGTTGTTCAGTTTCTTTCTTCCAAGTGGTCTGGTTTTAGGAGTGAAGAAACACAGAAGTGATGAGGATGGCTTTCTTATACAAAGGGGAATTTAAAACCCGCTGCTGGAACACAATTGGATGGTCATTGGTAATGCCTTTTTCTGCGAGGCACTGCGAAGATATGCTTTCCCTTTAAACAGTGTAAAGCATTTAACACTTTTTGCCCGTTTTCCCATAGACCAGAAATATTTGGATTGAGGCAAGGGTGAGAGAGGTGGCTTCTTGAAAAACCTCTGCAGGTTCTTCCAGTTGGCTCTTTCACTGCAGAATGCAGTGCTCAGGTGGGGGAATCAGTTGTGTGACTGATGCACCAATGTTCTATAAAGCCTTCCCAACTGCTCTAAATCGCTTTCTGCCCACCCCTGTCTGACACTTGAACACAACATGTGCCAGGAATCTCAACGGCTTTTCTTCTACCTCTATTCCTGGGTGTAAGTTGTTCTTAAGATGTAATTTTTCCAGCTCAGCCTTTTGGAGTTTCGACTTATGGTGTGAGCGCTGAGCACGGTGGGGTTGCCATTGGGCCACCCTTCTTGTGTCTTTTCCCTGGCATTTAGCAGATCCAAATGGGTTTTAATCTGCATCAATACTCTGAAGCAAATAACTATGGTGATAGAGTTATAAATGGAGGGCAAAACTTGCTTCCTTTTAAAAGCTTACTTGTGATAACTAGAAAGTACTCTGCTCATGTCTTAAAGGATAAAATTAAGCAAGGATGCGCTTATCGAAGACGCTCTTCACTTGGTTTAGCAGCAGAAGTTGTCTTGAATCCTGTGGAAACAAAAGAAGGTCCCTGCCCCAGAAGGCTCACAGACAGGAGCCTGTTATATTGAAGAAGAGCATGGAAATAGTCTTGAACTAGCTGTTGACCTTGAGTTGTTGGTGAAATTCTTGGGTTTAAAATATCAGTGGATGGTAACTTAGCATCAATTCTAAGCTCTTTGCCAATCCTGCCATTCAAGTAAGGCAGAGAGTTGGCTGATTATGTCCTATTTGGTTAAACTAAGGGAAATAAGGTGGAGAACTATGTTCAACTTTGAAGGTCACTGTCAGACTGGGGATAGTGGGGGAAGAAGCCGCTGCTTCGCTCATACCTAAGGTGCTGTGATTTGGCTCCTGTGGAGCTCCCAGGCTTTGAAACGCTTCCCCACACATACCTCCTTCCAGGGGATACCTGAGTGTAGCTTTGCACCTAGTAAAGAGCACACTCTGGTTTTGGACAGAAGCTGTTGCTGTGCTGATGCAGTGGCACTGGCAGCAGCAGAACATGCGACAATGTTAACCTGTCTCCCTTGTGAGGTTTATAGAAGTGCTTGGGAGTGTGTGCTGTGCTTTGGAGAGCAGCACTTGAGCTGCTCTAGGCAAAGAGGGGCCTGAAGCAAATATCCTTGAACTGGCCACTGAAGCCTCTCTTGGAATTAACCTGCTCTGTGGCAAGGCATGTGAGTTAGAACACTGGGTTGCAGCCATGAGACAGACCTTGGGCTGCATATCAGGATATATTCCTAGCTCCGAGGCTGCCTTGCCTACAGAGCCAGGAAAATCAGCACACATCAGGGCAGAGGCAGAAGTACTTTGCAGAGTACTTTGCTATGGCACACAGAGGGTAAAACTGAGCAGCATCTCTGTGTGCTCCTGGAGGAGTTGAAAGGAGGGGTGGTGCAAGTAAGACCTGCTCCTCCTTGAAGGCTCAGTCCTATAGACTCAGTGTCCGATTACCGAGCATCAGATAGTGTGCCCTGGGTAGCTGGGGGAGAAGTGAAGAGGAGGGAACACTTTGTGGTTTGCTGGCAAGTCACCCGCTCTTTGATGCACTGCAGCAAAAGCCCTGTCTGAAAACTCTTCTGCAAAGAAGGACATTGCAGGGAAAGGGACGGGGGGGAATGCTGATGGACTGCACAAGACTGAAAGATGCTGCTGCAAGCGCTGTGACAGCCAACCCCTGTACTCTGCTTCCCCCCCCCTCCCCAGTCATTTAGCAATTGAGTTGGCCAAGTCCATTGCCTTACGTCTGCAAGTAGAATGCAGTGTCCTTCTCCTGGATGCCCTTCAGTTTCAACAAGGGCTGACACTGCCATGTAGGCATGTCCCCAGGGGCTTATTGTAGCAATTCAGGTAACACTCATGATGAGGAAGCAGCAAGGCTTCAGTAGATGAATTGAACTTGGGGGACAAGCCACCACTGCAGCATCTGCTCTGCAGTGGCCTCAGCCAGGATGTTGTAATGTTTTGGGGACTATAGTGAGAGGCGTAGCGCATTATGTAGCAGCAGTGTTGTTGGAAAGGAAGTATGGACCAAAGAAATGGTGAGCTGCTGATGCAGTGCAGGTGATCCTTGGATCGTTGTCATTGCAGCATGCACAAGGTAGCTGGACTGTGTCCTGAGGCAAACAGTAAGATAAAGGGCACTTTGTGAATTCTGTTTATTGAGGTTTAAAGCTCTCGAGTTTGAAATAGCTTTTTCTGGCCCAAAACAAATATACTCTTGCTGCAGGGGAAGACTGCAACCTGCAGGCTGCCCTGTCTGAGGGTCTGTCCTGTCCCTTCTAGGAGAACTACACCCAAAGTGGAAGAAGACCGCACTGATGTATGGGCCTGGAGCAGGGCTACCAGCCACAGCCTGCCAAGGACTCGGAGGAGCCCTCATCCTGTTGTGCTGCTTCCTCCTAAGCTGGACCTCTCGGCAGCACAGTGTGCTAGCCAGGCAGGATTTGGCCACCTTGCTCTGGAAGGAGTTGCAAGAGAGTGTGGTAAGGCTTTTAAACTTTATGTCTCAAAGTTAACATGTTAGCTTCACTCTTTGTACTGCAATCATCATAGTGAGGTAAGGGAGAGAGGCCACTTGCTTAGGTTAACCCATGTGCTACTGAACTGATAGCTTAGCAGTGGAGAAGCAAAGTTTGCAGGAGCCCTCAGATGCAGCAAAAACTTGCAGTGGTCAATTGTTTCTATTCTGACTGTTCCTGTCTAGCACACAAGTTGAACACATCACGCAATGAAGGTACTTCTGCTAGCAGGTAGCATTCAGGGTACGGATGTTTAGCTGATGTTTATTTTCAGGCTCTCTATTTTAAGAAAGTGGCTCAGATTTACATGTGATGAATGTTTCTGGTGGCAAACATCTGAACTTGGAGCCATGTCACTGCCAGTGGTGGTGTGCTTACTTCTACAAACAACTTGTGTGGCATAATACCTAAAACCAGCCACTTGAACTGTGAAGATGGAACTGGCATTTGTGTGCATGTGCAGCTTGATTTAAAGCCGGCCTTTTCTGCCATGTTCTCTTAAGTCCTGAAGAGCTGCAGTAGCAGCTGGAAGGGATGCGGAGACCTCTGCATGGATGCTTTCCAAAGCTTTGAATTGCTGCTGTTCTGTTCTGGATGTCTGCTCTGTGCTGTGCCTTCTCCATGGGTTCAGAGCTGCTTTTCGCTAGGCAGGGGCGGGTAGGGAGATAGAAGGAGGATGGATTAGGTAAAGTATTTCTTTCCATGGCAGTATTTCAAGAAGAATCAAGGGGTTGCAGCAGCGGGAGGAAGCGTGGCCAGGTTAACAGAGCTGTCAGTTTTCTGCTGGCCTTGCAGTGTTCCTTAGGTGCAAAGGCAGATGCTTGCTGCTGCATTGGCTTCTTCCCTCCCTAAGCAGCTCTGCGTGTGAAGCGACTGAGCTTGACCCCTTTTCTTGCTGAAAGTTATTGGTTCCACAGATGTGAGGCATGCAACAAAAATACCTGCAGTCTGTTGGGCTCCGAGGGAGGATGGATGGGGAGGGAGGAGAAAAGCTGTCAGCAAAAAAGCCCAGCTTACTAAAACTGATTGATGACAAAGTGATCCTGCATCTCCACCTGTGACCTAGCAGGGAAAATGCAAAGAGCTTCTCCCAGATGCCTCTGAAAGAGGCTCTTCCATCTGTACCCCTCCTTTCTGCTTCACCCTGTGACCTTGTGTGCCTGAGGGGGCCCTGGGTGGGATGTCTCTCCACTAGCACTTCGGGCTAGAGCCGGGCAGAACGGGGTGTCCCTGGTGCTGGGCCCACTGCCCGGCTCCCAGCAGAGGGAAGCAGAAGCACGCCAAGCTGCGGTCCTGCAGCCCTCGGCTGCTCTCTGCTCTTTCAGCCCTGGTGTCATTAAGCCAAACACCACCCACACTCCGTCAGACCCCTCACCAAGAGAAGAGGCATTTCTTTGGCTGCTTAACGATAAAGCCTTTGAGTAGCAGGGAATTGCTACCTGTAATTGTACCAGCTAATCCTGTTAGCAAGCTCTGTCCTTCACCTTAGGTACTATTCTTAGTTCAGTCCCTACTGGATTCTTGACAGAGCAAATACTGAGGCTTGGACTGTGCCTTTGGAGGGATTAGTTGAATGCGTGATTCAGGAAGCATCTTCCCTCTCTTTAAGAGATGAAGTAATGCAAGAGATTGATGGAGAACCTGCTGTTCTGAGGGAGGTAAGTCCAGTACTGACAGAAATGCAAAGAAAGCACTGGGAATGCTGATGGATGAACTTGATGAACTGTAGCTAACCCTAACTCACCCAAGGGACTGGACTAAATGACTTCAGTTCCTTGTGCCTCTTTGCTGTTATGAATTTAGTACAAAAGCCTGTCTTTTGTCCTGTCTTTTTTATCAGAAGCTGCATCTCCAGTTTGCTGCTCTTTACTTGTTCCATCAACTAATACACAGAAGCCCTGCTCTGAGTGAGTGTAACACTGGAGGAGTGACACAGCCCAGGAGGAGATTAAGGGCTGTTTGAAGAGGTGTCTGCTTCTTAGAGGGGTAATGTGACTGTTATGTCCTCTGTAGCATTCTTTTCCCTGAAACTCCACAGGCAGGTTTTTCACTGCAGAACAGAAGTAGGAAGTGACAAAGCACCTCCACTTCAGGCTGTTGTAGCCTAATGAACTTGAGTGTGTCCCAGTCCTTCAGTGGTATAAGTCCTTTTTAATAGGGTGATTGCAAACCATGTCAATGTGTTGAGGTGTGCCTGCACCTGCATCCCATCTCCTGTGCAGCACGGCAATCTGGGGTGTGTGTGTACCCTTGCTTCAGTTCCTATCTGATTAAGAGAGAGAAACTAAGAAAGAGAAATCCTGATCTTGCAACCGGTACGTGTCTGAGCAAGGCCAAGCAGACTATCAGTGAATAAGGCACTTCATTTTGAGCAGTCAGATGTTCCATTTGTCACTGGAAACGTACTCAACTGCCTGGAACATCGTCCTTGCTCTGTGCTTGAATTAGTGCAGTTCCTTACGCTGATCGCTCCGCTTTTGTTTCCTGTTTCTGCAAAGAGGGGAAATATTCACAGGCTGCTGTACCCGCAAAATGGGTTGGGAAAGAATTTGCGGTGCTCTTGGAGACCGGGAGCTTCTGGGAGAACTTTTGGCTGTTTCGACAGAGGCAGTGCAGGAAACAACCAGACCTGAGATGCTATGCACTGATGAGAGAGGGTGGTTAACGTGGTGAGCAGGGGTAGTTTGTATGTTAGACCTTTACCTGTGAGGTGTTATGTCCTTATATCTTAAGATATTTCTTTCCTCTTGGGCAAAATATACCTTCACATTATCCTTATTGATGCATTTATTTATCCATCCACCATCTTCCCTGATTACTTTTCTCTTCAAACACAGCACTGGCAATTGGGATGTGATATAAACATACCCGAACTGCTGCCAGCAGCCCGGGCCATATAGGATCCCTGACAAGCTGCCAGCATGCAGGGATCTGGGGAGGCTCATTGTACTCTGCAGAGACACATGTCTCAGGGCTTCTCTGTTCTTGTTGCCAGATCTTCAGTCTTTCCTGCTGCTCTTCGATGTGAACCGAAAGGAAAGGTGTACTTGCAGAACGTGACATCCAAAGAACCATCCAAACACTACAGAAACCACATTCAGGATTAGAAAGACCTGGGTCCTTCCTGTGACTGCAAAATTGGTCTAATTAGCCTCCACAAAGTATGCATGCATAGGCATGTATGCAGCAGTCTTGCATAGAGAAAAAGTGTCTGCAGAGCTGAGGAGAGCCGGACCTGTGTCTGAGTTTTCACACCAGTGAGTTCACGACAGCTTGTGCTGCTCTAACAGCCTGAGAACTTCCCTTATGCTTATGTTCGGGTTCCAGCTGGTTCATGGGTCTTGGTCTTCAGCCCTTGCTGCAAGTACAAACTTCAGCACAGCTGCCTGAAGGAGTGAAGTAATGACGTGTTTAGACCCCAGTAATGGTACCTCGAGTTGGTAGGTGAAATGCGCCTTTGTTCTCTTAGACTATGGTGTAGGAGATGTAGCAGCTGATTTCAGGCTAACGCTCCCTCAGTGCGAGCTGGTGTTTGTTGTATTAACTCCTGTTAACACAGGCTGTTAGCTTGTACACACGGACAGTTAATCCAGCTCTGCTCGAGCATGGCATTGCCTTAGCTAAGGGAACTTGTTCAAACATATGACATTGCTGTTGGATGCTTTCCACATTCGCTTGCTGCAGAAGTTTCCCAACTTATTTCTGCAAACTAGTTTCCCAAAGTATCTCTGCAGTGGGAGATGTAAAACAGGTTATTGAGGTTAGTCAGGTTTGTCTGAAGACTTTGGACTTTCAGTTCCATTTTACTTCACCTCTTTTCTCAGAGGTGATGCAAAGTAAAGGTGCCTGTTGAGTAGCCACAAGGTATTTGTATAGTAAGTACGACCCGGTAACTGGTGGTGTACATGCAGTATTGCTGTTCACTGCTAACAGGCCACTTTGCTCCAGTTCAGGTAAGTGGGTGCTCTGCCCCTCACAGATGGATAGCTACAAAGTCCTTGGCTTTGGTGCCTTTGCAAAGGAGATCTGGAAACGTACTTTGGGGAAAGCCTGGATTCTTTTCCTCCTTACCAAGAATGTTGCCATCTATATGTTAAGGAGATGTCTTTTGAGGGCAGAGAAGTCACATATTAGTGACTTGTGACTGACAGTTTGCATAAGTGTTCATGAATCTGCCTCCATAGTGGTATCATTGAGGGGAGATGGATGGAACTGATGGGGAACAGTTGGGAACTTACAGGAGGCACTGAGACTGCTGTTTTCTTCCACAGTATCTGAGAATACTCTTTTACCCGTGGTAGTTGAAGTTGTAACTTGGTGTCATGATGTCTGCACGGTGAGGATCAACACACTGACACTCAGTGCAGGTAGCAGGTAATTTTTCGGTGCATATATATTTCTCTTTCTTATCTGGCATTAAAACCTACTGCCAATGCCTGTGCACAGTACAAGTCTTCAACTAATGCATGATATTGTGATTAGGGATAAACTGTAAAGGTAAAATGTGAGTTAAAGTAAATTTACATTCAGATCATAGTTCCCTGCAGCTTGAGGACAGAAGGGATCTACTAAAGGAATCTGTTGTCCAAGCAGTGATAATTCATTTAGTTAGTCTGCTAGATTGCTGGTCTGAACCAGAACACCACATTCACCTTGATTTGAAGAGAAAATAACTCACTGTGTGCCTAGGTACTGAGTTTCAGTCCCTAATGCAGTTTCCCTGCCTAGTTTAGACTGAACCTCTGGTGTTGGCTTTTAGCCACTGGCTCTTCTGCTTCCCTCTACTGCTGTAAAGAACAAGCAGCATCATCCAGCATTTCACTATAGGAAGAGCTTCCTACCCTGTAATCAAGTTATGTCTGAAGGCCGCTTGGCTTAACAATAAGGGCAATATCAGTGAGAGCAGTTCAAGTGCTCCCCAAGCATCAGTAGAGCCCTAAATGCTCACCAAGAGCAAGCTGAGCTGAAATGACAGCAAGAGTAGCTCAGCTGCTGCTTGCTTTTTCCATGCTCTGGAGAACTTTCATCAGTGAGACCCATCCTTAATGGGTCCCTTTAGTGGATGGGACCGTGGTTTTGAAGTGGTGATAGCTCATGCAGGTTAAAGGCAGTGGTTGCCCCTGGAATGGTAGGATACAAGTCCTTAAAGTAAATTGGTACCAGCATGCCTGTGGGAAGCTTTGGATTCTGGCTTCCAAACATCTGCATTGAAGTGCATTCAGCTTAAATTTCCTGTTCAGCTATAAAGTACCTCAAAAATCTGCTTGTTCCAGTGGTGGTCATGCCCAGCAGTGAATAGGAGTGTATTTGCAGCCACTAAATCTGCCTGGGGCCTTTTAGACTAATACCCACCCATGCTTGGCCAATCTCAAGGGTTTGGCTTCAAATCCTGCTTTTGAAGGGAGCTTCCAGACATGTCCTAACCTGTGGTGATACCAACCCAAAGGAATCCATGTGCAGTGTAAATGTGTGTGGAGATTGGCACAGCCAGAGGTGCACACCCAGGAGCCTCCTCTTGTGCTGCAGCCTGTGTGCTGGAGAGCATCCCTCATCAGCAGTGCTGCATCCTGCAAGGCTGCTCTGGGCTGAAGAGGATCGGGGGATCTCAAAGCTTAGAAAGGATGGGGGAAAGAAGTAAATTCATGCACACAAGAGTAGAAATTAATCCAAGCTGTCCCCATGCAGCCTTTCTAGTTACTGGCGTAAAAAGGAACATGTTTGGGACACATTTGTTTTACTCTTGCCTTTCCTGCTCTTCAGGGCCACCGTATGACCTAAGAGGAGCCCTGCAATATATGGGGAAGAAAAGAAAGCAGCTATGAGAAGCAGCAGACATAGGAGCAAGTCCAGCTTCAGCAGAAACATGCAGTTTAAAGGGCCTTCTTTCACCCAGGTCTGTGTGGGTAGAGTACAGCTGAGTCACTGACTCCATTTCTCCTCCTGTGCAGCAGGCTTTCTCACTGGAGTGCCAGAGAACTGCTTTGGCACATCTCTTCCCTTTGTTAGCCCAATGGCTGGTTGTAGTCCTTTACACTTGGGTGCTATTGTCCATTGTTGGCAGGCACTAGGGTGAATGTGTATAGAACTGTAGGGGTTCCACCATGAAAATATGGAAGATCTCTCTCTGGAAAGAGGCTGTAGATCTGCTTGATCTTTGGAGCACTGTTAGGCTTTGCTGCAGTATACTAGCCTGGTGTGACCAATGTATGTGCACATTTCATGCAGTGACTCTTCTGAAGTTCATTAAGCATCTTGGCTATTGCCTTCTGTGCTTGGAAGGCTCATAAAAACCAGCCATTACAGAATAGTGACTCTTTCTAGCTGGGGGACACCTGATGCTTTGTGAAAACTCTGGTGTTAGTAGCACTTCCAAAGTTAAGGATACAATCAGTTCCTATTTGTGGCTACCTCAGCAAGTAATTTCTTGTTATTTCTTATATAAACCATGGAACTGTTTAGAGATGATAGAAAATTTGCCATCTGGGTTGAACCTGCCTTACGTACTTCCTTTTACTATTTGGATGTAGTAGCTTTTACGTTTGCTTCCTGCGTAAACTGAAGTGCAGAGACTCAAGGACACATTTCACTTGTTATTTGCACCAAATCAGACAACTTCTGCAACCAACTCTGAATGTGTGCTACGAGGTGGGAGCTGTGAAGGGTGCTGGGAGGGAAAATGATGAGCTATCCTGGGCTGCAGAGAGCTCCCCGCTGTCTCATGCGGAAAAGAAAGGCTGTTGAGAACTTGGGTATTGGGGCTTTTATCGCTATTTTATTTGGAAGCTGCCAGCTTAAAAGTTTGAGGAAGGTGGAAACCTCAGCCTCATGACATAGGAGCACCCTGGTGGGTTGTAGGAGGAAATGTAGAACTGGCCCTTTTTGCTGCCTGTTGCTGTTATCACTGTTCAATGCTCCTTTCCAGGAGGACTCTGCATCCTGCCCACGTGCAAGATGTGGGAGAATGGAGTGAAGGGCTCATCCCGTTGTGGTGCAAGTTTAGGGCAGTCTGTGCATAAGGGTAATTTATATGTCAAATGCATTTATGGAAATGCGTTTTAAAAGAGGAAAGAAAAAGAATGTTTCAGGGCTGTTGGAGGTGCCCCACTCACTGATGCTGTGTATCCTCATCCCCTTTCCTTCCCCCAGCTGCACCTTCACCTCATGGCAGGGAAGCGAGGGGACCTGGAGGAAAGCAGAGGAGCGAAATGCCATTTGCTGTTGCAGCAGAGGACAGCCTCAGTGTAAGTTGGCCTCACCTTGGTGGGCACTGTAAACTTCAGAGCAGCTCCGGTTGGAAATGCTGTAGAATTGGGTGGTCTGCATATAAGTCTGGTTAAAAAGGAACTCCAAATCTGCAAGTTTGGTTTCATTTGTGCAGGCTTTTTCTTAGGTTATTGTGGGTGGATTTAATGGGCTCAATACTTGTCTCCTCAAGCACGTAAGAGTGGAGCCACCCGGGAAGTCATCAGGGTTACTCTGAGCTTGTGCTGCACTGAAGTCTGAATCTGGCCCTGCGACTTTAGTGAGCAAAGTGCATGTGAACACTCACTGATACAAAGGCCAGGAAAAACTGCGGGAGTGGGGACAAGGCTGCGCAGCAGATTGCTGCAGTTCTGCCTCTTGTTATTACTTAGCTGTGCACAATAAGTGCTTCTCTGGAGGCGCCTTATCCTCCCTCTGCATCCCTGC
>JAOEHY010035048.1:0-19430 GCA_025447955.1 Psilopsiagon aurifrons | reverse complement strand
AAAAAAAAAACAACACAGCTCCACACCGGCTACCAAGAAGGAGAAAAATGACTGCTACTGCCGAACCCAGGACATTGTTAATTCTCTGGTTTGCATACTAGAATATTAGAATTTATTATAGGAATTAAAAAAGCCTTACTAAAGTCCAAATACACCTTAGCTGTGACTTTTCCCTTAGCAGCTAGGCCAGTAATCAAAGAAAGAAATTATATTGACTTGACATGATTTGTTCCTGATAAATACATGTTTTCAGTTTTTTATCACCATATTATTCTCTTGTGCCTTATAAAGGATTTTTTGTAAATTGTCCCAGAATTTTTCAAGGAAGAAGAGTCCGGTGACTGGTTTGTATCCTCCCAAGTGGAGATTTTTTCTCCTTTTTGAAGTGTGACACTGTGATTGCCCTCATTTTATCTTCAGGGAATTCTTCATCAGCTTTCCAAGGTAAGTGCTGTGATTCAGAGGCTGTGGTCACTTAAGTACACTTAAGTATACTTAATAGAAATTCATTTGTCTAAGCTAAATAGCAAATCTCTATCTTTTTCCACTTTCCTTTTCCATATTTAGGAAGATAGGCCCATTTCTTTTAAAAATGTAATTTAATTAAGTATTGGATCATAGTTAACATTTATTTGAAGATTGAAAGAAGGCATTAGATACCTCATCCTTTCTTGAGTCATAAATTATTTTGTCTTCTGATTACATCTTTTACTTCTTTTATGTGTAGTTTATTTGTAGAACCTTTTCTTGTTGCTTGTTATGCCCCTTGTTATTTATAACTTGTTTTAGCCTTAGCCTGGCTAAGTTTAAGCTACGCATCTGAGCAGTTCTTCTGCATGGTTAAGTATATGCCCTTATTTCATTTTGTGTGCAGTTCATTTTTCCATCTTCAGGTCATTAAATTGCTGCTAATACCATCAAAATGACTTCTACTAGACTTCTTATCCTTGAGATAGTTTCAGTTGTGTACTTGGCATAATGTTTCCAGTACAGTTCTTCCCAGGTTTTTTAAAAAAACAAATTATCCATTCAAGAGACCCCATCAGTAAATTGTTTCCATTGATGCTTTCTTTCTCAAAGTGCCAGCTTTTTGTTACTTTTTTTCTTTTCCCAACATCTCTTTAACTCCTTTCATTTCCCACTACAGTCAGAAGCAGCAGCTGTTGTTCTAACAATCCCCTTCCAAAGAAAAGACTGTCTCCTGCACATGTAGAAAACATTTTGGGTCCCACGGTCTAATTTTTCCAAAATACAGGAAGGAAAGTCAGACATCAGACAGCAACAGGCTACTTCTCTTGGGTTGTCCTTAGATTTGTCTCTAAGCAACTATATCCAAAAGCCTGCCATTGATTTAGCAGCGGAGACATTGCCACACCCACTGTCTCTTCTATCTCAACCAAACTCATTAAAACATCTTTCATTTAATGTGCTTTTTTTGTTTTTTTTTTTTTTTTTTTCCTGAAGTTCAGAAAGCGCTCTTTATAAATAACCCTCTACCACTGCATCTCAGGTACTTTTCACCCCTCCTAAGGTGTTTCCTTTTATACTTACTATATTCCAGAAGAGTCACACCAATTAGTTAAGCGTTTGAGTTATCCCTCTTTATTCCTCCTGTCCTTGTCATGTACCTAGAATGTATTTCAGATACTCAGTTACTTGTGACATTATTCTTTCACTTGCCTCATAGTTTCTCACTTTTTCATCTCACTTCTCAGAGGCTGGTTTCCTATTGCTCCTTTAAGAGGTACAAATGATTAAAGACAGCTCTTCTCTTTCACTTCTAGGTTTTTGGAAGCTAAGATGTATGTTTACTGAGACCTGACATTTTTTTTTGCACTGAAGACTGCTTCTCCATTCCCACTCCTGTCCTTAGTGCCACAAACAGACTGTCTTTTGCAGAGTATCTGTGATTGCTCTAGATGATAGTGACATTGCCCCCAGATTAGCAGGAGAAAAGTAGGGACTGTGCCAATAGATTTAAATGTATTTGCCAGCTTGAAGTCTGATGAAACACAAAAGCATCTATCTGTTATGTTTGATATTCCTGCTTTGGAGTAAAGTGAAGAGAGTTATCAGCTAGCCCTAGTCCCAGAGCTGGAGTGATCGCATCCAAATAAAAAAAATGGCAGGTTACTCTAAGCCATGGGGGTTTTATTTCTTGTTTAAAATCACAGGTGAAAAATCAGTTTTTTCCACATGCCTGCATTTGGAAAACGTTTGGTGTGGACTTGATAAAGGAAAAAAAACCAGCATTAAGAGAAGCAATTGCAGTGATCCAGGTGAAGATCACACTTCTGTCCTTAAGAGCAGAGTAAGCGTGTGCGGGTAAGGCGGGCACTGTCACTTTGCTGTTAAAGTGAAGTTCATTACGTGATTGTCTAGATACATGGTATCATTACTTAACTCGGCAGCCTGAGTTACAGCCTCTCTGGGGAAGCATGAGGCTGAAATACAGAGCCCTTAATTCCAAGGTCACTGACTCGGATCTGCCCTTAGGTGAAAGAGCAAAGTAAATAAAATACCCTTGCCTGGTGGCTTTTTGATTATACGTGAAGAGATACAGTGGACCACAATCAAACATAGAAATGCCTAGGTTACAAAACTGCTGTCAGTCACTGACACCTCAGCTAAATGGCAAAGGGCAAAATAGGCATCGCAAGTCCACTCATTGTGAGTTCCTTCAGTCAGCTGGTGAAAGTCAGTGATGACGGACATATATGGCCCTATCACTGTGCTGAGCAAAGCTGTGTAAAAGCGGACTGTGACAGAGAGTGAAGGACTTCAACCAGTAATGTCTCTAAGCCAAAGAAGCTGTATCAGGAGTTCATCAGTCCTCTAGGTCTCACCTGAGATTAATAATTTTTATCATAAGATATATGAAGCCCACCCACCTATTCTGAAGTGAAAGGTAAAAGTATCTGACAAGATAAAATCAGTTCTGTAATCTGATTTGGTAGAAACCTAATCCTGATGGGCTGCGCCACAGTAACTTGTTTTCTTGTACTGCCACCCGATATGATAAGAATAAAAGGTCAATCTATTGGTCAATCTAAAGGATGATCTATTATGGCTGAGGACCAGGCTTCAGAAATATACATACAGCAGCACTTCAGGAGGTTCTAGCTTTGAGAGAGGGATCAAGACTTACAGGGTATGCGTAGATCATCCACTGAATTCAGTGAATCTCTCAATTGTACTCCCATACTGTGCTTTGGTTTGAAATGTGAAGCAGTCTCAGGGCACATGAACTGGACTCCCTTTGTATGGAACTTAACTGGAAGGTGCACTCCAGGCAAGCTGGCAGTCAGTCTGTGAGAACAGAACACACTTAGTCTGATGTAGAAGAAAGTATGCAGTATGAGCAGGGAGGATGTCAGGTCCTCACCAGCTATTTCACTTTACAGAGCCACTTCTGTTGGTCTGCACTGCTTGCTAACATAGATGTAGATTAACTGGACTGAGGGATTTTGGTGTCCTATAAACATGAGATTTATATTTTGCACCTAGGCTCAAAAATTGTATGCAGTATATGCTTAAAAAGTATATGGAAAAAAATATTTCTTGCTTGCACTTAGTTCAATGGTTTTGATGCCTCTGTCATCTATATCAGAGGAAAAGAAAGAATCCTTGTGAATTTATGGAATACTTTGCACCTGTCGACAGTATGTCATGTTAAAATATATCTTTAAACATAAAATGTAGCCAGTCTAGTCCTTCAGCTGGTATACGGAGTTCTTGAGATGACCTTAGAGGCTGGGAATGAAGGACAGACATGGTCGAAAACGCTTGTCACCTTCTGAAGACAGTGGGCTGAATTCGACCTTCAATGCATTGCAGATCATCACAAGACTTCACACTGAATACAGACGTTTCAGGTGGCTGTAGAAAGCATTTTAACGCATTAGTGAGACTGAAATGTTAGTGGCTTTAAAGAAAAACAACCTGGTAAGCATGGCTTTTTACATTTCTGCACAAGAGATACTTGCAAATCTGCTTCATTGTAGCAGACCTGTTAATTACGAAAATAATTCAAGGGTAAGAGAAAAACCAAAAGACAATATAACGGACTTTATACTTTTTTCTTCTTCTGTAATCCTGTGACACTCATTTTTTATTCCATGTGAAGAAAATAATGTCAGGAGGATACTAATCAGCTTGCTCCAGCTGAAATCAGCACAGCTGGCAGATGAGTATTTTAATGTATTTCTAGATTAAGCAAGGCAGTTTAAAGAAAACATCGTGCAAAAATTCAATCTGCTACGGGTTTAAAATAAAGTCCTCATCTGTGCCATGGTAGAGTGAATACCTACCTTATGTTTTATCATATTGCAGTGGATTATCTTTCTAATGAAGCTTGTATCCCCCTAAAGCATTCTCGAGATATTTTGTGTTCATATTGGTATACAATAATGCAATGAGTGAGTGCAAGAGTGGTTTTTCCTCTAGTAAGGCCCTATCAGGACTCCTTTCCTAACAAACTAAACTGTAAGCGAAAGCAATTCATACATGCAAGGCAAAACAAAATCCTGTATATTAATTTCAGTGAGCCATTTTATCCTCTTGAAATTTGATTCTTTCCAAAAATAGGAAGGATTTTGGAAAGGGAAGGAATTAAAAATTTGTTTCTTGTTTATATTTGTTTAAATACCTCTTTTTATCTGCTAATCCTTAAATAATAACTCCAATAGCACAATTTAAGGACTAATAGAACTGGAGCCCAAGAGAATAAAAATCAATATACCACACCTCTTTAATGGACATACTTTTCCATCTTCAATTTCTTACTCATCTATGGTCAGACACCTCCCCCTTCAAGAAGCCTGGAGTTAAAGGAGAACTAGGTCTTAATTACTCCCAAGAATCAGCCAGAATATAGTGACATTAAGCATCTGTAAGAACTGGCTTCTGAACCTTAGGACGTGCAATGAACATGTGAGGAAGGTGCAGAGAAAATCTATTTTTAGTCATCTGTGCCTATTGTCAGAATTTTGGAACAGACAAGATGCTTGTTCAAACCTTGTTTCATAGATGATTGCTCAGAGCCTGAGCTTGGAGTTAGGAGCTGGAGGAGGAGTTTCTCTTTTGGATTTTTTTTTTCCTATGATTCCTCTAGGTCAATATAGGGTCAGTATTGACTGAGTTCATACTCCCCTATAAATGGGACTGGTTATCCATGCACCTCTAGGCCAGCTTGGTTGCTCTTGGGAGCTTAACCCATAGGCCATTATATTACACAAACAGCTACTTTTCAAGGAAAAACAGGGTTTCAATTGCTATCTATCATGACCCATTTTATTGTACTGAATAGTGTCTGTATCTGAGGTACTTCAAATAAACTTTAAATATAACAGCAGAAAGACATCACCATGGTTCTTACCTTTACACAGGAATTTTTCCTTGAGTGCTTCTCTGGGAGAAAGAACAGGACAGAGGGCAATCACCTTTCCCTTGGCAACAATAAATTTCTATAGCCTAAACAGCTGGTCATTTTTTGTGTTCTCTTGCCTCAGCTGATGTATTTAAACCTTATTATCTGTTTTCCTGTTGGTTTTTTTTCCCTTCCTGATACGAAGATGGCAGAATCTCCCTTGATGGCAGCTGTTTTTTCCCCCATTCTTATAGACCCTTTTATTGGTTTTCTTTCAGTGGTGGCCCTGATGAATAATTTTTACATAGCTTTCCTCTTGCATCAGTCTCAGTACCATCTCTTTCTTCGGTGAGGGCAGTGTGGCATTCTCTTTCCTCACTCTAAAATAAATATTATCAATCTTAGTCAAGGACATTATTCAGGGCTAATCCTACAAACCACATACTAAAAAATCTCCCTCTGATAACCTCTTCATTTGAATATGTGCTTTTTAATCAAGGACGTCCAGTTGTCAAGACTGGGTACAGTTTGTGATATCATGGGTTTGGATGGGTGCTTTCTGGAGATAAAATGCTAATTAAGACTGAAAGTAATCAGGTCCCATTAAAACCCAGTGGAAATCCCTCAGCTAAATTAGGTCATCCTGATCAGCCACTGTCTGTTTTTATTTGATTTCATGCCTTCTCCTGTTAAAGATAATCTTTCAGAGGCAGAGAATATAGTAGTCATTAAAGTGCTACCATCAGAATAGCTAAAACCATGCATGGTTAGACACTTCAGAGTGATCTTATACTCTTTTTCATGTTAGTCTCTCACCTTTTGTCTGCTTCTATAATGACACAAGGTTAGCAGCTGGGTGCCTCAAAGTTCTCTGTTTATTTAAGTTCTGTATGTAAGGAATATACAAAAAAGGAAAGAGATTTGGTCATTAGTCAAATCTGCAGTTATTTAAAATAGTTCAGAGTTATAAACCATGCAGTAAAGTGAATGCAAAGACAAGGAATGATAAGTAATATGCACTTAAGAGAAAGAGGACAACAGCACAGTGGCTCGCAGCAAGGGGCCAGAGACCATCTGGATCTGATCGGCCTTGCCATGCTGACCATTTCTTTTTTGTGGACAATTCCATGCTGTCTTTGGCACAGCTGCAGAGAAGCACTTTAAAATCCTAGTCAGACACTTCTCACTGTACCTGACCACTGTTCTTGTGAACTCAGAGAGGTATCTGCATAACTCTGTAGGCAGTCTAATGAGGATTGGTGACAGTGCCTTTGGTGATAGAAGCAAACAAGAAAGTAAGGTGAATAAAGAATGAAAATGAATATATACTATTAATTGCCACACAAACTACTGCACCGCAGCCTGCTATCCTATCTTGGGAAGGATATTGATGAATTAAAGGACAATCAGAAAAAGGTCATAGCATGATTAGGTGCTTGAAAATCCCTCTAATAACAATGCTGAAAGGATGGATCATGTCTATTTTAGGAAGACCTATGCAAGGGGCAAGGAGGGAAAACAAAATAACAGTTTAGAGATGGCAGATTAAGAAATTCTGCTCTCACTACCTCAAAAAAAGAACAAAGAGATATTTTTCTGAAATATGGCAAATTAAAACTTGCAAAGGAAATGCTTTTTCAGACTTGATGAAATTAGACTATGAGACTTACAAAGGTATTCCTGTAAGTTCAACAAGAATAAGGAGCCTTACCTCTGGCTTTTCCCAAGTATATGCCATTTTTCTGCTTTCAGAGTGCCCCTTGGGTAGATTTTTGTTATATGAAAGAGCACACACTTGGAAAAGAGGACAAAGGGAGGGAATGGTCTGGAGCAGAGTGTACATGGTGGTCAGTAAGTAGATTTCTGAGGCTTCAGTAACTGGGAGAAGCACAGTGAGGGTTTTGCTCCAAAGCTCCATTGGCAGTCCTGGGTGGATCCCTGACCATCTCCTGAGCAATGAAAAGGGAAGCCAAAGCAGCAAGCACCTTAGGGTATGGGTGTGGGCAGGTGGAGATTTGGATCATGGGTGGGGAGAAATCAAGGCCATTGGGAATACTGAAAGGTCTTTCCTGCAGCTGGGAGGGATACCTAGATGGGGGACTGGAGCTCTGGCCTAAGAGGCTGGAAGTCCTGAGGAAGGAAGCAAGGGGAGTGATTGTGGGTAGCTCTGACCCCCACATTCCTGTTTGCCATTGGAAATAGTCTTCTTCCTCCCAGAACTGCTATAATATCTCCAGTATCCTGATTTTCCTTGAAAAAGTAATTTAAGTGATTAAAAAAATAAACAGATATAGATACAAAGAATAATCAGGATTATGAGAGTAAACAGTAAGAGGAAGCGCTAGAAGCAAAAGAGAACTTCGTGAGACAGGCTTTGAGATGATACCCTTTAACAATCTGGAGTTTGAAAATCTCTCCTTTGCTATGAGGAGCTGGTCTTCCATAGTGCCATTCACCATCTGCAGATAAGGTAATAGTCTGTATGACAGGTCTTGGGTGGCATAAACTTTCTTAACAGTATCACAGCACTAACTATTAAAAAGAAGGGGTTAAATTCCTATGAAGATTGGATGTGATATATTATTCAAATCAGGAGGTGGTAAACTCAACCTGTCTGTGTTTCATTTCATCTGCAGCATCTGTTCCTGACAAGGTGTGACTAGCTTCCCCTTGACTATGTTTCTTAGTAAGATTAGCAAAATTTTTCCAAGTGATACTGCAGAGCTGGATAAGGAAGGATCTGGTTATGGTCCTGAGTTTTGGAGGTATTGAACAGTCATATATCACACTGACTTCAGCTGGAGCTGTGGGTTTTCAAGGCTTCTGGTAGTGATAAGACCCTGACTGCAGTGGCATTTTCCATTCTAGTGAAGACTCATCCTCCAAATCTACTACCTTCAGGTTGGACTATTTCTCAAAATTTTAATCAATTTTTATGGAATTTGATTTTTATTAGTCATGCAATACATTTTATAACATTGATTCTTTTTCTCTAAAAAGCAACAAAGTGATGAATGAAAAGCAGAGAAGTAACAAAATTAAATCAAGAAGTTTAAGGAAAAATCATTTGGATTATAAATATCGCTTACATTGTAAATGTATCAGAAATCCTTTACAGCAGCTTTTACAAAATTTTGCTACTTGCTTTCTTCCTCCTCACATAGGAATGGTAATATTCTGCATTTTAAAGTACTGCATGTATAAAGTTTGGTCTACCTTAGAAGCAGTTGATTTCCATTAAAATCTTCTGAGAATTCAGAATTTGCTGAAGATTACTTCAACTGAAGAAAAGCACAGCATGATAAACATATTAATAATATGCAAGTGGAATCGCTCAGAAAGATTTGATGCGAATGTTGGAAAAAGAAGACTTCACATTATGAAAAAAAATTCACATTTTCCCCTGATTTTTTTTTGTTAGCTTTTTTTTTTTTAGGAATTTGAATTTTGATTTTCAATGAAAAATCAACTTATTGGTACAAATACAGTAAAAAGTTGTTTTTTGACAAAGCCAACTATTTATACCTGTGTCTTTCAAATATATCTTCTTGCTTAAAATTCAAAGGCTGCATACAGATTTTTTCTCTACTAGCGGGGAATATAATGATCAGTAGTTTTCAAATTACTGTCTTTAGACAGCAAGGAATTTGCTAAGCCTGTCCTGGTTGTCAGCAGAAAGGAACATTAATTAACAAGTTAGCCAGTTAGGGATGGGACTAGTGGTGGAAGAAGCAGCTCATGAGAAAGGCAGCTAGCCAAAGCGCACTGTGAGATGGAGTTTCTCAAATTAGCTAAACCTCTGGGAAATGAAATGGTGATGGCACTTCATGAAGTTCCCTGTTTTGGCTGTTCTTTTCACATTTATAGCACCTGGGAGCTCTCCTCCTAGACCCAGGGCCCTTGATATATTAGCTGCCGTACGAACATGGAAGAGATGTCCTCTCTCCAAAGGAGCTTGTTGTGTGATAAAGAAGCCTGGTGCAGCAGACATTATTAGGTCAGGTTCACCACTATACAGTTAAGATAAAAATTTCTACCTTAAATTTTCAGAGAAGCAGTTTTAGGATAACTTAATCCTGACATGTCCCAAGTATAAGAAAACAGATGGATAGAAGAGAGAGACTACAAGAAAGCAATGAGACAATTCTGGTCACTTTGATAGACAGTTATCTCAGCATACAGACAGCCTAAATACTTTCACGTTTCATTATTTGTGCTCTGAGTACAGGTTTTGCATAGATTAAGCCCAATCACTAAATAGCAGTACCTAAACATCAAACTGGGCTTTTTCCTAATGGTGTTCCTATATAAGGTTTTGGAAATGTTTATTTCTCTTGCACGTAATGTGCTTAGATTTAATGACTAGTAAATAAAGAAGTAAATATTTGACTGATTCATAGTTTGGTTGTTTTCATTTTTCCTTTAGCAGATTATAAAACAAATGTAAAATGAATGAAGGTAGGTACAAGAATATTACTGAGAGTAGAGGGCAATTTAGCAGAGATAAGTCTTACAGCTCATATGTCTTTGCTATTGTTAAGAATGCATGAGCAATAGCTAGGAGCCAGTAGGGGTAGAAATATTCTCACTGTTTCTGTAAACAATTTTTAAAATACCTGTTGGAAGTCTTCGTATGCAGCTAAAGATCAGTTGGTCATGTATTTGGTTTAACAGCAATCTTCACACAAACAGCATCTTCTGTGCTAACTGCAGTGCTCTGAAAGCTATAGATGTGTAGTGCAGAATCCCATAAAAGTATAAAACAGACTGAAATTCAATACAGCTCTGCATGGCATGATATCTTACTAAAAAGAGGGTACTTATTTAATGTCCTGCCAAGTAAAGTAATAGATTTGCTCTTTTCTGTATACATACTGCTTCTTTTGCCATTAGAGTTATGCATGAAGATAAAGCCTGAAACTATCATTTCAGTCAATAGAAATTTCTTTATTGGCTAAAAAGAATACAGTATGTTCCTTAGCACTGTAGCAGAATAGTGTTGTAATTTTATCTGGGCTAGCTACTTGCAGCCAATTTTACTGTCAGTCCTACTACATGAATCTACGAAAAACCTGAATTGGTATTTACTGAAGTTTTCTGTAGTTCTCGGTTCATGAGTTAAAAAAAGCCAGCACTTCTTTTAACCTTTGAGGTACAGAAGGGGCTGGATTCTTTCCTTTAACTATGCTTACTTGTTTTCTCAGGCAGTTCTCCTCCCGTTATTTGTTGGTATAGTTGACTAAGCTGCTGGTCAGTTACACCCGTTGAAGTGAATGGCATGTCTCCCTGTAACTTCTGTGATCCTGGTAAGAGAAATAAACCCAAAAACTAGAGAACGGAAGCAGAATGGAATTTTGTGCATTATTATTTTATAGGCTACAAATTTATGTGTCAGTTATATAATTCAAGAGCCTGAAGAACCGTCTTTGTTAGAAGCTTGTGTTTGCATTCCTCGTGATCAGTGCACTGCTGCCTGATGTGTTTGCTAAAGGAATTGATTGTTTTTAGCTCTCAAGAAATGTTCAGTTGAGTCTGAACAAAGCTAATTCCCACACAATGCCAGTGAACAATGATAGTTCCCAGACAGATGATATTCTGCTTATTTTGAAATTAAAACCAGGTTGGTTTTGTTTTGTTTATTTTTTTTTGGGGGGGGTGGGGTGGTGTTTTTTAAGTTTCTCAATCCTATTTGGCAAACCCAGTAAAAAGTAGGGCACAGTGCTTCATAGTTCATCTTAAGTCACAGATTACTCACAATTCCAATGTATATTAAAAATGAAGATTAAAAACAACTTGTGGAAAAGTGAAGGGTGGAACATCTGATAAATGTTTTAATCATAATCCTTTTCCTAAAGAGCAAGCACATTTCAGCATGGAGCAGATAAATGAAGAAGGAGAAAAGCGACTGCTACTGTCGAACCCAGGACAACAGCACTGTAAATTCCCCCAGATTAGCAGAGAGATTTAATGTTAGCATATTAACCTACTTTCTAGGAAGTCCAAGAATTCAAAACATGACTAAAAAGACATTTGTATTTCCTTGTTCTTTTTTACAAAGAGCTTCAGGGGTGACTATGCACATTTGGTCATATTTCT
Source organism: Psilopsiagon aurifrons (assembly GCA_025447955.1). Lineage (NCBI taxonomy): Eukaryota > Metazoa > Chordata > Aves > Psittaciformes > Psittacidae > Psilopsiagon > Psilopsiagon aurifrons. Next base: position 7,966 of record JAOEHY010035048.1, on the reverse strand, counting down.
TTTAATGATTTAAAGTTATCTTGAAAGTACTTGTTTGCTCTTCCTTCCTATCTAAAAATAAAGTCACTGAATTGGCAGCAATTAGAGAAACAATGTGAGAACAGAAGGGGGAAAAAGATCAAACATGGAAAAAAATGTATCATTAAAAATGTATTACTAAGCAAGAAGCTTAGTAAATGGTATGTGAAATGGATTAATGAATATATTCAAAATTGGTAATCATGAGACATTGAGAAGATCTCAGCTTATTAGGGGCTAAGAAATATACATATAAGAGAGTACAAGTAATGATGAAAGTTGTTTTTACTGACAAGTTCATTAAAGACACCAGATGGCCAGTGAGTTCTGGTGAGACAACTGTAGTTCTCAAATCAGTTTTGAGTTTGTTTGTTTGTTTGCTTGCTTGTTTGCTTGTTTTTAATGAGTGAGCAGGTGCGTACATACCATGAAAGGTAATCCTTTAACACAGTCTCCTTCCATTGCTCAAAAACATGTAGCTCAATATGGTAGGTAGGCATGAGTGCTTGTGTTTGGGTGTTGGCTATCAGGCTCAAGAATACAGCATTTTTATACTCTTTCCTGAATACCATCTGTATTTCAAGCTGGAATTACTCCTAAGTAACTCAAAGGTATGGCTTGACCAAGCAAAGTTCCAAAGTTCCATATTTTAAATGATCACATTCAAATTCTATCCAAGTAACATTCCAATTCTGTAGGTGATAAGTAGCTTAATTGTACTTTTGGAAAGAGCACCAAAAGGCTTGTTTTGTGCATCTGCCTGCTCTGAGGCATTCCTGACAGGGATTTGTTTCACCTGCTGTGGGAAACCTTGGCCAGAGGACAAATCATAACTTTCCCTGGTGATCTCTGCCTATAGAAAGTATTTTCTTGTTTGTAATCCAAATCTTCTCTGTCACGTTTCACACCCATTGCTATTTCTCTGTTTGGAGTATGTACAGCAAAGAGGGTGTTCTGCTCCTCTGAACAGCTGCCTGTTATATAAAGGAAGATTAGTATGCCTGCCTCACACTTCCTTAGCCATTGCATCTTTCCTCGTGATATTTGGACCTGTAATTGTTCTCCGTGTTCTCTTCTGAACTGTACCACAATTTGCCCTCTAATCTAACAGTAAGCTTAGAAGCTAACAAGCTTATGGTAATTATTTCACAGTATAGACCTGGATAATCTAGTTGCAAGTGCCTACTGGTGATGACAATGTGTCAGCATGTCAATTTACAGTTGATGTTAATATAAATGTGGTTTTGGGTGGCCTGTAAAAACAAAGTGCCCTAAAATATTAATTAAACACAGTATGTCAAACGGATAAACTTTGGTTTGCTGATGAAAACAAAGAAGCTGACAGCAAAGAGCTGGGAAGAAATTTCACAGCAATGGATGAGCACATGATGAAATAACACTAGAAAGTTAATGCTGATAGACACAAGGTGTTGTATATGAGACAAACAACCCTCATTTTACAGGCACAGTGATGATCTCTGAACTAGCTGTCACCACTTTGGAAAGAGATCTTGGAGGTCAAAAGCATCTGCAAAAACTCCAGCTCAATATTTGCTAGCAGGTGAAGTAAACAAAGGGTCAGGAATTGTTACAAAAGGAACTGAAAGAAAGAAAAAGGAAGTATGATGGTAGTGGCCCAATCTATATTCCAAACTGCAAATCCTGTGTGTAGTAACAATTCGTCTAATAGAAGAAGTGTATAGGAGAACCAGAAAAGTTACTGAGGAGGCAAGAAAACTGCTCAGTGGTATGAAATAGATTTCAAGTGAGAAAATGGCTGACTAGACATGCCTCAAGTAGACTGATGGGAACATGACAGAGCAGAGAAGATAAATAAGTTAAGAGGATTCACGGTCCCGTCTTCTTGTAAAAGAATTAGAAGTTATTGAACGGAATGAAGAGGTCTCAGCTTCAGAACAGACAGAAGATGGCTACTTCTCATACCATGCATGGGTCACCCAGGAGGTGGCTTGCTATACTAAAGAGTAGACAGCAGAAGCTTTCAGAACTCTAAAAAGAAAATAAAATCATGAGACTGTCAGTCCAGGAATATTATTTCATACAAAGTATCACTTCTGACTCAGGAAGTCCTTGATCATTGTGAACTTGCAAAAAGTATATAGGAGTTACCATTGTCTACTTACACCATTTCTATACCCTCTATTGGGTGGTGGTGTTGAATTTTGAAAGGGCACTAGGGGTCAGGCATGGTTGCATGAAGTTTTTTTTGTGGGTGATGTTAGTGTTGAACAAAGACAAAGTGAAAAAGATTATTAAGTTTGAATCATAAACATAAACCCTGTGCTAAAATTAATCTTGCTATGTTACTGTTTCATTCTCTGATGGTAGACGTGTTGTAGTAGTGGGAGAGCTGTATCTGGCATTTGGCCTGTGCTGAAATACATCTGTGACTTCTGTGATAATTTCAGACTGGTTGTGCAAAGATGAAATCCTCAAAATAGGATGTGTTGAACTGAGCCTGGCTATTCTGCTGCATAGATTTCTTGTAAGAAATGCTTTGTAATTCCTAAAGCTACCTTGGAAAACAAAAATGCACATACCTTTTCTCTTTTTCTTTGCTAAGGCATAATGCCGGGACTGCCCTTTTATTCTCAGTCCTGTTCCAACATATGAAGTAGCCAATAGCATGCCCTGAGTAATTTTATAACCATTTCTGCCTGTGTCTACGATAATGACTTTTTTTAGTACACTTCCATCATTTTGATGTCTGCTTCAACATCTTAAAAATGACACACTATCTGCTTGGCTTTACAAATGACATTTTGAAATCCATGCTATCTTAAGCAATGACTGCCTGTAAATAAGTGTGGATGCCTCTTGAAGGATAGTACAATGGTACAGGGATACCACATACTCCAGTCTCCAACACTGTACACCATATAAAATCAGAAAACATTTCTCTCTAGCAGTCTGTTGAAGGCAATTAAATGTCTGTGATCTTAAATGCAATTTATACAGTTTTTCAAATCACTTACAAACCAGGAAGTTAATGTAATTGCTTCTTGTGTGTACTTATTCATAGGAAAACCTGCAGAATCTCCATGCCTTTCAATAAATCAGTAGCAACTTTCAGTTTAGAAATGGGCTTTAGATATGAGTACTTGCTAAAAAAGTGATAGGGAACAAAGTATAACAAGGAAAGCCTTTCTCTAGTAAGTAAGTGCCTTAATGGAGCTTGAGATGTAGAAGCTCTCAAAGAAACCAGTTTTTCAATTTTGTAAAAAGGGGAAATTTGGGACTAGTTTGTGTTTATCAGATACACTGAAGTTAATATAATCTGTGTTCAGTTCTTGCAAATGCGGCAAAGTAACAGTGGAGCATCAGGATGGATTTTATGTTCAACCTCAAAAGATGCTTCTCTTAGGAGTTGTCTTGCAAACTGTTCTTGGATTTCTAAGGATGTTAAAATGATTTAGATACTAGAATGGGAAGGATAGAAATTCTAAATTCTTTTAAATTCATGTTAGTCTAGTTCTGATATTTGTTTGAGCAGTATGAAAACAGCTATTTCTGCAGCAAATGTCAATCTTTCCACATAATTTCTAAGTGTGCTGGTCCAGGCACTCACCAAACTCTACTTGCTGGGTAGAATCAATTTAGGGTGAAAACTCTTGGTATAAATTACAGAGATCCTAAGATAGATCTCCCAGTTTGGTAAGCCCTGCTTATCTCTCATGGTATGTGTTGCAGAGTGTTTGTATTTGCTTTGATGTTCAGTGGTGGAAAACTCTTGAACTGTTTAGTGAGTTGAGAAAACCTTTTCTAGACAGTCTGCCAGTACCTACACATGCAAATAGATGTGACAAGCACAAAAGGAAAAGACCCAGCTCACTCTGGAAGTAGAGGAAGTCTGGAGTTGAATCTCAGTATGAATGTGGAAACTTTTGAAAATAATAAATGATATTAAAAGAAGTCTATTCATGAAGAAAAAAAAAAGATATGTGAGCATCTTCAGGATTCACATTTTGGCACTGTTATTTTGTAAAAATCAGAACTTTGAGACAGAGCTAGACTAACAGTAAAAACTGCAAATCGTCAAAATTCAGTAAGCAGAGGTGACTGCAAAAAAATCCTTTTCTTCTTTCAATTGCATGTGAGTATGGTAAACAACTGCTGTGAGCTGAAAATCCACAGGACAGACATTTCTGTGAAGTAGCTCAAAAGTAAAACAAAGTAAATCCAATAACAACACAGTATCTGTTCTCCAGTAAATGCATAAAAAACTTTAACAGAAATATTTCTAACATATCTAAGTATTCATTTTAGAAATGTTGACTATCTAATTAAGAAAGGAAAGCCTTTTTGACATCTTAGAGATGTTAAATTTTTTTTTTTATTAATGAGTACTGATTCATTGATTGAGGACGATATGGGTATTATGGAGAGTTAAAAAGATGCTGGCAGTTTCTAGTTTATGTGAATATCTGTATTGAAAGCATGATCAGTTTTCAGCAAATGCCTATATTGTTTTTAGGGGAAAAATATAGGACTGGAATAATGCTCAGTTAACTTCAGTTAACTTCTTGTAATTGTAATGAATTTTCATGAACAATAAAAATACAGTTTGCAGTCACATCATGAATCTGTTTTAGTACTCTTGAGCTTGTCATGACATTCTGGCTTTGAACACATCCATCTTACGCAAGTATACTCTAACCTGTTGCTCTCTCTCTGCGGGCTACCTCTGTCCTTAAACCACGCTGCTACATGCAGAGATCTGGGAAAAGGGTTTGGCTGAGACTGAAAAAGCACAGAGTACTTTGGTCTGTCCCACTCCTCATTTGGTTGTCTCCCATTCACAATGCCCGTGCTGGGAGTAGCCAGAAGAGTGGGTGAAGCAAATCTCCTTGCCTGGAATATAGGTTCATCTTCCCCACAAATCCTGTATTTGACAATCCCTGACTAGCTGTCCTCTTCACAGGGCAGGATTCAGTCTGAAATCCTTGGTAGAGCCCTGGATCTTTTTTCTAGGGGATGGCTGCAGGTGGAACTGGAGTAACAAACTTCCGTTTCCTGCTGGGAGATCGTGTCCTTTTTCTTTCTGCTTTTGGCTGTACCATCCTGCTCTCCCTTGCCTTGTCAATGTGCACAGTATTCAATATAATAGTTCAAGATTATTTCACTTTGTGCTCAGCATTCAGCTTTCTTATGTAAAGTCAAAAGGAATAGCAGAAAAGGCCTGATTTAAAAGGAATGAAAGGGAATGGAAGTATGGTGTACTCCAGGTAGATTGCTGCACTACATTGCAGTTACAGAAAATTCCAGTGTCTGAAACTGCTGTATAGCTGATATCTCTGTAACTGAAAATCACAAACAACATACAATAATTTCTAGCCCTGCCATACAAGGTAACTTTATGCTTTCTCTCCTCTGAATGTGAGTGCTCCTACTCAAATTCCAATAGACCTCAAGTTCCTGAGCTGACTAAAACCATTCTGAAAACTTGTCTTCCTGAACCTCAAACCCTAAGGCCAGGTTGGACATAGCTTTGGGTGATATGGTTTAGTGGGAGGTGTCCCTGCCCATGGCAGGGGGATTGGAACTAGATGATCTTAAGGTTCTTTCCAACCCTAGCTATTCTATGATACTATGATTCTATGTTGATGTCTTCTCAGAAGGATGCCTGGATGTTCTTCTCAGAGACTATGAAGAGGACAGATGTGTCAGCTTCACAATGAAGAAAATAAAGGTTAAAAAGTGGGCAATCTTGTTAATATTTAGCATGTATGCCACTGGACCTGATATTTTTTCAGATTAGTATGTGTTTCTGGTATCATGAATATTTAGGTGCATGCAAAGCGGCAAAAGCTCTGCCTTGAGAATGCATACACTAAAAATTACAAACCACAATGAAGAGAAATTTTTCTAATGATTTTTCCAGTTTATGCAACTGGACAGTAGCCTGAAGTATTTAAATTAAAAAAATAAAATAATAATTGCATGCTTATCACTGACCATTAATATCTGAACCATATAAAGCCATGAAGGTATTTTTAGGACGGTTTCAAGTTACTCAAAAGTGCCTTATTAGTTTTCAGGTTTTTTAGAATGAAGATCTCTTTTTAGTGAAGAGAAAATAGTGAAATATTAGTTTATACTTCAGGTATTCCATCATTTTTTGAAGGTATGCACTGAGAAATCATTTAACCTGTGCGGAAATGTTTTAGCAAGAATATGGTACTACCATATGATTTGTCAGACCTTACATCCTGTGCAGGCTGAGAGGCTGGGATAAAAAGTATTTCGAATTGTTTTCAGATAAGAATGTTGTCTGAGAACATTCACATTCTAAGACATAAAATCAGCTTCGCTGTTTGCTTGTCTTTCACAGTTGTCATGGGATAAGGTGTATTGATTGCTCTGAATTTTTTACTGGCAATCTGATGATTTCGATACTAGCATTCAGTATTTGCAGTTTTTTCTGAACAGAGACAACAGTTTTAGGTCCCTTTTCTGGTATATCTTTTCAAAAAGTTGTATGAATATATCCAGGAGAGCTGAACAGTTTCTCCTCCCCACTCAGAGTCCAGTTTTCCTGATACACATAATCTTTCTGGTCTTTTCCTATAAAGGTTTTCCTTTCTTTCTTCCTTTCTCTCCCTCTCTTTCTTTCTCTTTCTTTCTTTCTTTTTCTTTCTTTCTTTCTGTGTTTTTTTTTTTTTTTTTTTTTTTTGTATGGGGCTGCAAATGTAGCTTCCCACTTCATTTTGCTCTTTCATTCTGAGAATACCTTAGATCTAGCCTTACAATTACATTACAACCTGTTAGCTTTGTGCTGTAACTGAGTTGCATGAAAAACTGATCAGGGAAAAGCCATTCACTCTTTGTAATACCATGGTCAAAGAGACATCTGATGAAATTAGCAAGTAGATAACGGAAGAACAAAAGGAAGGGCTTTTTCATTAATGCCTTTTTTCCTGTATGTGGATGAGGAAAGCTCAGGCAGGTTAAGAGGCAGAGACCAACTCATGCAAAAAGTAATTTACCAGATGCTAATAAATACAAAGATTCCTGTTGTGATTCCTTCAGTCACAGAGCACTGGAAGAGGGGGGAGCACCACAGTGGTGCACTGTGTGTCTGATATTCTTGGCCTCTGATATATGGCACGTTGTGAGAGAGAGGATACTGAAATAGATATTCCTAGGCTCTTACGCTACAGAACCATCTTGGTTTTGTTCTTACAGGAAAGATCATTGCTGTTGTCTCCAGAGAAAAAAAGAGGAAACAAGTAAGACTTGGATGAGTTGAGGTATTAATGATGCAATGTTAGGCATTCCAAGTATTTTGGCATGTGAGATTTTTTAGTTTGAGATTGAAAAACACAGGAAGAAATGAGACAGTGCTTAGTATTGCTTACTTCTTTAGATGCCTATGGCCCTGAAAACATACCAGAATCAGAGAGTGTCATTGACAGGAATTAGTCTTTTCAAGACTGACATGTAGACCTCAGGTATGAGAGGAAAAATAAAAAAAAAAAGAAATAAATAACAAGCTATCCATGAATTGATATTAAACTGGAAAAATGAGAATGGTGTCATGACCATTCCTAGTCACACAATTTCTTCTGCCTTTGCAGATGGAGTCTATGAATGCCCATGGAGTCCAGCTGCTCTGAAGCTCTTAGTCTGCCAGAATTCAGCTCCCATGGTAGAAGTCTATGCCCCTAAGTTAACTAATGCTATTCATACATGACTGTTGGCCTGGACATGTGCCTGATCATGTGAAGATTTGGGTCATTTCATGACAATGAAACATATGACTAGTAGAAATGGCAAAAAAAAACCCAAAACAACCCACCAAAACCCAACAAAAACAGACCAAAAAACCCTGAAATTCTTGGTAACTTTCTTAGTGTCATGGGTTCAGCAGTAGCAGTCATTTTTCTCCTTCTTAGTAGCTGGTGCAGCACTGTGTTTTTGACTTGTG
>JAOEHY010035047.1:7671-28979 GCA_025447955.1 Psilopsiagon aurifrons | reverse complement strand
ATCAGCTCTGTAGCCCCATCATAGAAGGCCACCAGATTGGTCAGGCAGGATTTCCCCTTAGTGAAGCCATGCTGGCTTTCACCAAGTACCTTGTTGTTTTTCATGTGCTTTAGCGTGCCTTCCAGCAGAATCTGCTCCAAGATTTTACCAGGCAAAGAGGTGAGACTGACTGGTCTGCAGTTCCCCAGGTGAATATTGCATCCATTGAGTTTACTGTGAGTCCTCGAAGACCCAGCTCTGGCTTCTGAACTGTTTTGAACTTAACGGAGTCTGGGCTGCTATCTAAAGGGACAGTTCTACCCCGAGGTGCACTTGAGGTAGCTGCGGGAGAAATGAATGAATGGAGTCTTGGCAAGGCTGTGGCTTTTCAGTGCAGGCTGTTTGGGCAAAAGCCTTGGTGGGCGTGGAAGGTTTGGGCTCTCCCCTGCAGAGTGCCTCAGAGCTCACTTGCAGTCTGCACAGTGTACCCTTGTGTGCAATCACCAGAAGCACAAGCTCAAGCTAGACTGACAATACCAGTAAGCAGGACACTGGTAGCATGCTGAAGTGGGGAAGAGGTCTGGAGGTTAGTAGTGTGCTGTCTTGGATGGAATAGCAAAGACCTTTTTTTGCCTGCTCTGCTCTCCCTCCTGCCTCCATAAGTGGCATGGTGCCACTCTCTCAGTTCTTCCGCTTCAGGCTAGTCATTGCTGCTGTGCTACTCTTTGTTGTCCCTTCTCAAATAATACCATGCTTCCCATCACTCCTCACCTTCCTTTTGTACAAGTAACCCATATTTTCTCCTTTGCCACAAATGTCCCTACAGTTTCCACATATGGTTTCCACATGTGGTCTTCTTCCCCAGACCACATAAGCTCCTGTGCCTGGGGATATTCAACATTTTCCCACTTCAGACCATATCGGCTGACAGCGAAACTCTGGACAAATCCAGAGCACCCCCCAAATCCTTCTATCTCGGTTGATTTGAACATGCTCAAAGGACTTGCCAGTATTTTGACTCTAACTCTAAATGGTCAGCTAAGAACAGAGGGGGTCTTTCAGACCACCTCTCTATGTCCTGAAGAAAGATGGCAACTGGAAGAAAACCTTTGTGAAAGAATCACTCTGTCCTATTAAAGCAGATTTCAGCTAATGGAAAACAACATACTGGTGAGTTTTTTTTAATACTTTAACCAAAATGTTCCCCTTTGGCTATGTGTATCATTGAAACACAGCCATTTTATGAAACTAAAAGCACTGGGTCTGGTTTGCAGCCAACATGCTGAAGGCTTCAGGAAGTTTCATTATCATTTAAATCAATTGACAACGCTGAACATTTTAAGAAAATAAAACCACATAGGATCTTTTCAATAGAGGAGTGCTTCAAACACTTCACAAAATTCTTATGGCCAAGTGTACCTGAATTGGCGGGCTGATTCTTTTTTTCTTACACTGCTAAGGAAGGACAAAATCTTATGGGGAGAAGAGGTGTCATGAGATTTTTCCTTTTCTTTTACTTTTAAAGAATTCCAGTGAATACATGCCATTTCTACTGGTCATTTACACTCTGCTGTGATAAGTACCTTCTACTTTTTTGAAGTAGTCACTTCTCTCTTCACTGTACAGAGATATAAATCACTCTTCTTAAGACAGAGCCCAAACTTATCTCACCTAAATTTTGTCCTTCAGATGGTTATCTCCTTCCACTGATTAAAGAAAAAAATTAGGTCAAAACCAAACCAAACAGACATCTCACTGCAGCACCTCCTTAGGGAGGAGTCACTGATGTCTGTGGGTGCTCTCTTTAGGCATTGTAGTATTGTTGTTGTAGGTAGACTAGGTCTTGCAACTTGATAGAAAGGAAAAGTCTGGGTTGGTGAAGTATAAGAACTTGATGAAACTGAGAAACTATTTTTCAGTGGAAAAATCCATTTTAAAGTGTACTTGATATTTAGTCATCTGCAAAAACCTTGGCAGGTAATTAGCATCACCTACACCCTGGAACATAGAGACCAGGATGTTCTTTTATTCCCAATTCTAACACTGATCATTTTTGGAACCTTGAACAGATGGCTTCCCCATTACATGGCCTGTCTCTCTGCCCACCTTTTAACTCTATTGTCTGCTTTGAGTATGAACTTTCTGCTACAAGCACTGTGTTTTTATACAATAACCAGATGTCACAATACAAATCCATGTCCTGAGGACTAAGGGTCTTCAAAAGAACTGCCCTTTCCCAGGGCTCTTCTCCTACAGGGTGAAAGCAGAGAGGAGTGGGTGGGAAAGATTTTGGCAGTAGCAGAGCCAGAGTTAGAGGGATCTTAGGACTTGAAATCTCTCCATGGCTGGAGGTGTCTTGCAGGCAAGATAAGCTTCAGGAAAAGGTACTGCAGAGGACTATGGGATTTTATTACACAGCATCTCATATAGCCCCAATGGAAGCTATGCACCACTATTAGGAAGTGACCAAAACCCATTGATCTGCAGATAAAAAGTCAAGAAGTAAGCGACTTGTGAAGAATGGCTGTACTAAGTCTTCAGATTCAGTTAATGCTTTTAGAACCTATCATGGGACATATTACGAAGCCACACATGCACTCTCAGTGTGTCATATACAGATTGAGGCATCACCCCTGATTAGAGAAATTCCATTTACTTTTAAAGTCTTTGCACCCCTGGCATTACTCTTTAAAGGAACACAGATCTAGTTTGCCACCCCTGGAAATCTGCACAGTCTTAGTGTAAATGGATGTGGAGACCTCAGGTCTTCCTCACAGATGTGATTCCCCACCTCTTATTATCAACAAGGGATAATGCTACCAGTTTTCCTCCCCCTCCAAAGCTATGCAAAATGTGCACTTTTTCTCAGGTGGTCCATTCTTCAGATATTCAGACTCAGGAACTGAAATAAAAAATTAAATAAGAAATTATTTTTAAGCCCTCGTCCCCCCAGGCTGACAGGAAGCTGTACTGACCCAAGAACTACAAAAGGAAAGTCCTACTGCTGTGCTGACCAGCTCTGACAAGAACCTGCAACACTTTGCTTCTCAAATCTGTTTCAGTTCCTCAGGGACGTTTCTGTCAAAGCTGAGTGCCACTTGCAAACAGCGACTGTTGCACTGTCCTTGAAAAAGACACATAAAATTATACTTCAAACTTTTATGAAGCCCTGCAATTTACTCATGATAATTATTGAAGAATTTAAACATATTAGAATGAGCAAGCGTGATGACATGTGACCAGTGATTAATGAACTGCTCACCAATGAAAGACAGGTCCTTTGTTCTGGTACAGCAGAAGAGGGGAGCACAGGCTTGATGAGCCAATGGTATTTCGTCCAGGCCTACTTTCTGTTCTTCCACATTTATACTCCTCTATCACATTTGGGAAATCCATGCATACAGAACAGATCTATGAACACTTGCCCTTATTACAATTGTCCTTTATAACAAATTTTTAAAAACACCTGAAACAAGTTCCTTTGTTTACCATGCAGATTTTAAATTTGGCACTTACAGTGTCGTAATCTTACAGCTTGTCTTCATAAATATAATCATTTTATGACCATCCAGGAGAGTATCTGCATTAATATTGCAATAAAATGCAGTAATTCAAGTTCTTGTCCTTTAACATTAGTTCTCCTGTAAAAATGATCTCAATGTCACCTTGAGAATGTTTTCTCCATTAGCAGCCCGCAATCCAAAAAAGAAGAAAATAAAAAGAATTTGAATTTTAAAGTGTCAGTTTAATTTAATAAAAAAGCGTGATATTTCTTATTAATATTCTATATGCCTAACTGCTCTATTAAGCAATCTGAAGAACTGCATAGGCAGTTAGGAAGAAAAAGCCTCAGTACATTGGATTCTCTGAAATGAGAAGATTATTCTGGTATGCTCAAATTTTACATGATGCACTTAAGAACTCGTTTGTAAGAAGCTTTCTTCACGGTGTTCAGTGAAACAGAAAAAACGTCATCAAAAGTAGGGTAAAATAGTAGTATTTAGCATTACATAAGAAACTATTATAGCATTAGCTTCTGAATTTAATTACAATGTGTTTGTGAGAACAAGCTTGTGTGCTCTTTACTCATCCCATTTCCCTCATTTCCCATCCCTGTCTCCACTGTGAGTAACTTCACCTCTCTCTCCCTTCAGGGACATGGTTTAATGGTGGAAGAGTTGCCAAATGGCCAAAGCTTGTCTGACTCCAGCACTCAATGTACACACAACTCAAGGAATGAAGTTTAAGCTTCACCTGAAAGCTTCTCTGAAACTAGAATTCTATCATTTTTCTCATCTTTGCCCCAGTTGAAAGTTGCTATGAATCACCAAGTGAAGTAGCAAGGAACTGAGGGAACAGTAAGAGAGAGAGATGCAACATCTTTCTCTCCAGAGGTATCCAAGGTTTTTAACAGCATAGACATATACTCCCTCAAGGAGCTATTTTGCCCATCAAGATTCAACATAGTGTCCTGCCTGCTGCCGTGGATGGACAGAGCCAGTCTTAGGCTAGTGACATGTCTTAACCAAGTGCTAAAGTATTGCAAGAGTATTAGATTAGCCATAGAAAAAGCTGAAGCTCCAACCCCAACAACCCATGAGCTTGATTTGAGAAGGAAGCAGGAGATGATAAGCATAATCCTCATCTATTTATTTTCAAAGCTCTCAAGTAGTTCAACCATCTTTCTCAGTCTTTTGAGGTGTGCACTGTACTTTCCTCTCACTGTGGCTGCCTCATCTGTCTTTGTAAGACTGGACAGATGGCAAAGATGGAAAAGGAGTACCAGGCTGCCCAAATCATGCCTTTTTGATTGGATTCAATGAAACATTTGTCTCTTAGTGCAGTGCTGTGGGATTAGGTAGGGCAGGTTTCCCCTAGCACAGGCAGTTTGATACATCCTTCATACACTCCTATGTGCAAGGAGTGCTCAGTTGCACTCCTTACACATAGTTTTCACCTCACAGGCATTCAGCTGGCAAGGGAGTCAATCAGGTCCATATCGTTTTGTAATTTGAAAGGCATGAATTAATATTTCTGGGGCAGGGTAAAAAAGATTGTGGGCCTGGCTGACCAAGTTCCAACCCCAGAAAACCACACAGTAATTATCCAGGTCAAAAGGGTGTGCCAAATTCCTCCCTATGCCACAGGCCACAGAGTACTCCCTATCACCTTAAATCAGCCTTAAGCTTTAGTTACACAGGAAAGCAAGTATATCACCAGTGACCTAGAATAATGGAAGAAAAAAAGACATAATAGTGGTTAAATAAAACCGCCAGCCTGGCTTTGACAGCTATGCAGAACAAACTCTGACAATATGATAGTCTCACCTAAAGAAAAATTCCTCTCTAACCCCAATCTGGTAATCAGTTTATTCATGTGTGCAGAGCACAACATATCTAAAGTACGCCACAGGAGGTCAGTTCCCCTTGCTTTTAAATCTTGTTTACAGCTATGATCAATGTCAAATGCATTAGAGAAAGAAAAAAAGACAAAAAAAAATAATAGCCAAATATTCATCAAAAGAGTAAGCTGGTGGTCCTTATAGAGTACAGATAGGCATTAGAAGTAAGCATTAGAAGCCCTAGCATGGATTAATACAGCAGTAATGTATCACAAACACAGAGCCCATGAGGCCAGCTTCAGATCCCCCAGGTGATTTGAGAGCCATTATGTCAAAAAAATACCTTGAGCAATCACTCCCAAACCTGATAGCTTCCCTCATTCTTTACTTACAGGAGCTATACTAATACCTTCATCTGCAACTAATGTTTCCAACAGGCATTTCATAAGAGACACTCTACCCAATGCTTCACTTCCATACAGGTAGATAAAATCCCCTGCATTCTACCTACCTAACAAAATCCATTATCCCTCAGAAGAAGTAACACAGGATTCTTCTGCAAACAACAAAACACTGCTTGGATTGCCATTCCAAATCAGAAAAGATTGAATTAATCTATGCAAAATAAGGAATAATCAGAAAAAGAAATCTAAGAAAAACCTTTCCCAGCATGCTCTTAAGCATGATAGTTATTTTTCTGGCTGGAGGGTTAAAATTACACTAGACTGAGGGAAGATCTGAACTTGGCTCTGCAACATCTGAGCATTCTTTCCCAACATCAAAGGTTGAAGGATTTCTTCCAGGATCTGAGGAAAATCCCGTGCATATGGGACCCAGGCACAGACAGCCATCAGCCTCTGAAGTCCATAAGGATTTCTATTTGGGTTAAATACTTGATTCTGCCTTTCTTTAAATAGCTTATTTTACAGCTAGATAGCTTGGGAAAACTCATCCACGCCAACTGCTTTTACAGCATCCATTCTTTTGCATCTCGCCATTCTGCTGGATGACCAGTGCTAAACACAAGGTTGAATATAACAGTGCCAGAGCTCAAGAGCTCAGTGGTGCTAGTCTTCTGCAGCTGATTCAAGATGAGGCTAATAGTGGGTGCAGATGACTTGTTGGTAGGAGAGTCTGAGAAATAAATGTGAAATCTGTAAGCCCAAACTGGCTTTAAGCAGGTTTGAACTTTTTCTGCATGCACACAAATGTGTGTCCTTGTACAATACCAGATGTGTTGGCAGGTGGTTTCCACAGAGCAGTTTCAAACTGCAGCAGCCAAGTGAACTGACTGGAAACTTCAGTCTCCTTAGCTGTGAATGTGTCACCGGCTTCCACTTCAAGCTAAGTAGTATTGTTTGTGCGTTCAGTGATTTACAGACCAATGTCACCATTACTCTGTGCCTTGGAGGCAACACACCATGTTCTTCTACATCCAAATACAGATAGTTTTGCCACTGCTGGAAACTCTGCAGCAGAATGGACAGCTTGTAAGCCCTGTCATTTATGAGCAGTGACAGAAATTGAGGTCACCGTCATTACAGAAAGTAACCTTTAAGAGAGCACAGCACTGCCCCATGGACAATGACATTTACAAATGTTTTGCTGGTTTTGGTGAGCAAAAAATATTACCTGTAGTAGTAATTTGTACCGGAAATACAATGCTAGTGGAAAGGCAAAATCCAGGACAATACAACCTCATCCGTGAGTTTCATGCTCCATAAATCCACTGGAAATTAAACTCAGCTGACAACATTTCAACGAGTGTTCTAATTCCATTATAATCAAGCACATTAACAACCCACCATATTCATTTTCAATGGCTTCAGCTTCTCAGCCTAGCATATTGGAACAATTCAACACATCTGGGACTAAATTAATGTCATAAGCAATACCATACACTTTGAATGATCTTCTCCCTTTGCATTACATAGAAGACTGTCCTCAGAGCAAACAGCATTAAAATACTCTCCGCTTGTATAAGTCACCCTTGAAACTGAGATAAGCTCTTATTAATTAGTAGCATATCTTCTGTGTTTATATAGCAGCATTTGTGTGCCTGGTATATGTGAACAGCCACTACCCCAAGGAACTTATAGTTTAAATTATACAGATAGCTAACCACATCATTATAAACTTGTTATAGATTTGGATCTAAAAAGGAGGCAGGGCAAGACAAAACCATGGGGAGTGAATACATCTGTTTTGCAAGGGAGCTAGGATATGAGGTTATGCAAGGATAAAAGTGGCTTTTTTAATGAGTGCATCCACTACAATATAGAACGGGGTGGAGGTGGGGAGGGTTTTCACTATATCAAACACTGGGGAGGTGTTTAAAGCTAGATTCAATAAATGATCTGGGCATTGCAACTTCTGGGTCTTGCTCAGTACTGTATTAATCGGGCTACATCTAATAAAGCAGGCAATGATCCCAGAAGTGCATCTAAATTCCCACACCTCATTGCTGCTTAGCCCTGGACATCCATTAAGAATCAAGCTGATGTGTTTTTTCCCAAGTGCCAAGAGTTTATTGCTGCTTCTGCCCACAGCCATGAGACACTACCAGTGTCACAAAGAAATGGTAGGGAAAAGAAAAGCCTGGAAGATTTTGTTCTTTGTCTCTTAGATTCCTTCCCACTTATCACCACACTCCTCTGCACAAAGGCTATGGGTTGTTCTCTTTCCCCAGATCACCTTCTTTACACATTTTTTAACCTTTCAGTTCACCTCTCGAAATTAAGTATGTAGGAGAGGACACTGGAGTATTTTTTGAGGCAGCCTTTACTATTAATGCACCTAACAGCATTTGTCAAGTGTTTTGGAAGTCCTCTATCAGTTGAATGTGTCCTGCAGTAGTGAAGGTGTGCTATGAGAAAGCAAAGAAAACCCCTCACTTCCATGAAATGCTAGCCTTGAAACAAAAATACATGTGACATAATATGGAATTTTTTTTAATTGACGGTTCCTGTGCAGTCTTCTGGAAAAAAAATTTAAAAGTCCTTTGGTCTTCTTTTTCTTTGCACAAAAAAGTCTGATTTATGGTGAAAAACATGTTTTGTAGATTGACAGACTTGAGGCTAAAAGAAAGCCTTGTCTGATCTGCAGAAATCCGTGTGAGTAGTATCATTAACCAAAAATCTTTGCATCAACCTTGTGATCTCTTTGGAAGTAACAACATTTTAGAATAACATGGATTTAAACAGTTCAAATTAGAAGAATCTACCATAGCCTAATACACTATCTTTACTGTCAAAAACATTCTCCATGTTATATAGCATCATCTTACGCATTTCACATCAGGACATTTTGTCCCCTTCTAAGCAATTACTCCCCATGAAAAATATCTTTCCCATGTATGGGAATGACGTAGGGCTGTGCTCAAATTACCTTGTTGTTTTTTCTTGGATAAGCGGAACAGATTGAGGTTTTTAGGCTCTCACTAGAAGGCATGTTTACTGCAGTATTCTG
Organism: Psilopsiagon aurifrons; assembly: GCA_025447955.1. NCBI lineage: Eukaryota > Metazoa > Chordata > Aves > Psittaciformes > Psittacidae > Psilopsiagon > Psilopsiagon aurifrons. Next base: position 20,191 of record JAOEHY010035047.1, on the reverse strand, counting down.
TGGCTGTTTCCTGAATTATTTATCAATTAAAAGGAAAATGCCAGTTTGCTTCAGTACATTACCTTATTTCTATCTGGACACACTAGGAAATACTCACTGATAAGCATGAATGTTATTCTCTTTTTATTAGGACAAGCCAAATGAAGATTACTTCTCAGCTTAGTCTGATAGAGAACTGTCTTGATGCCACTTGCCAGTAATCTCATAAATAACCAAAAGTTTCAATAACTGATGATTCTTCTTTGAGAAAACAGATAAAAGCAGCTATAAAAGAACAAATAACCCCAATTTTTTCTGAAAATCTCATTAACTTTGAAGTTGAATCTTGGGTTTTAAGAGGAGTCATCAGACCAAAATCTGTGTGTGAGAGTTTATATGTACATGCATATGGATAATACATACCCTTATGTATAGCATACACATCTATTCATTTATATATTTTTTTTTTAAAAAAAGGAAAAAAGCTGTGGATCATATGTGAACTGTCTTTGTATGCAGACCACTAAAGAATTTTCAACTGCAGTCATCTTTGAGAGAACAACACAAGTGTCTTGGCTCTCAGGAGGGCCAATTCAAGTCCAAAATCATCAGCTCACAGCCTGGAGAACCCTGAATTTCTGCATCCTGCCTTTCACCCAGACCTTCAAACTGGCTGTTGCTGAGCCTCTCTCCTGGTCACAAAGACCAAGGTTACTTTGTCTTCAGAGGTGAGAAAGGGACATTCCTTCACAGCAAAGCCCTGGACCCTGATGATTTTACTTGGCAGACCCCCTTAAATCATTAATAAAAGTTGCAATTTCTAGCCCTACGACTACTGCACTGTTCAAAGGAGGAAGGATTAGAAGAAATCTGGCTAATCTTAGACGAAATCAGATTGTAACTTCAGGAAGCTGTACATTTTTTTAGTTTCTGCTCTCTAATTACAGAACCCTGTAACCGCAGCCTATGAAGTACCATAAAATGGCAGGCTTAATTCTAACTTTAAGAAATCTAATGAGACAATTCTATGTCCTTAATTCTTCTTTGGAAAATAAATTTGTATAATCCACAGGCAAAATAGTTTTCACGAACTTATCTGTAAAAAGCTATCTGACTTGCAAATATTGCAGGCCTATTGCGCACTAGGCCCTGAAAAGTATGAGGTTTGCATCGGGAGTATTTCTGATACAATCCAAATCCCATCAGAATGAACAAAGCTTCCCATTAACTTCAGTAGGATTTTAGTCCAGCCCTGGGTCCATTCAATGAGTGTGAGGTTAAAACCCCTCTGCCTGCTTTGCTGTCAGTGAGGAGCAGAAAAATATTTTCAGTTTCAGCAGAAGACTTATTTTTACTAAAGAGACATTGGAATAAGGGGGGAAACAATGAGGGGAGAGAAAGGTGAATCCATAAAACCAGTTCATTTTGTGAGGCAAAATTTCAGAGACCACAAACATCCCATTTGTTTCAGCTGACACTTCCCGAGTAGGTGCACAGTTGCATATGTAACACTTTGACATATTTTTCCCCCAGGACACCGTTTTATTTACACTCTCAGTGCTGTGAATTTATAACTGGGGCATCGTTTGGGTTATTACATGTAATAGGAACTGTATTTTCACAGATGGCTTACCTTCCTTGCCAGCTGTCTGGTTTTAAGTGTCCTAATAACTACTGCATATGCCAACTTCATTCTGTATATTAAAAAATATTGCCTTGAAGGAACAAACCCTTCATTTTTAGGTTACTTTTGTAATCACTGAAACAACTTATAAAAGTATGAGCTGGATTCACCAGCTCTTGCAAGCTGGAAATCAGCTATGACTCTCTTTCTAAAAAATTAATGCTTCTGTGCCATTGGGCCTGCCAGGCAGGAGAATCAATTACTGGATTAAAATCCTGTTTGTGACAGACTGTAGATAATTTTGTATCTATATGCCTCCAGATCCACTCTTAGTCTTAGAAATCTATGATTCACTCTCTGAAGAAGCTTCACACAACCATCACAATTATCAAACAAACCCCTAATTTATTGCTTTGAAAGATTACAGTCTGGAAAACCAAAGGAAACAGACAATGTCTGGGGGTTGAAGAAGAGCATATAAACAGCACAGACAGGCTTCAAAGGTATTGTTGAGCAGCATTGCCAAATCCAAACATTTCAAAACTATGAGTCAGGCATTGGAAAAGTCTTGAAATTTACTTACAATTCATGACATGTGAAAAATAACTTATTTCAGTAACACCTTCATTATTGTGCAGGCAAATTTACTGCCCAACTGCCTCTCAGTTGTCCTTCCCCAACAGTGCTTGCATCCATTGGCTAATTTAAACTAAGTCTGAAGAAAGAGTGGAGAGCTGAATTGTGCTGATTTCTTACAAGATCTGTGGGTGGCTGGGTTGGGGATCAAGCCCATGCTGGTGGCTGCCTGGAGAGGAAGGCAGGGGTAACTGGGACCCTGTGCACACTGATCAATTCATCCTCAGCCATGCAGCTCCATACATGCCACCTGCAAGCCAGTCAGGTCAGGAATGGGAGTTGCAGACATTGTAAGAGGCTGGACATACAGGGGAGCAGGGGAATATCTGGAGAAACGTTAAGGATCACATTCAAAGTGTAGAAGGAGAAAGCAAGCTAATGCAGCTGGACACCATGGAGTGTGAAGAAGGCTGTGGCATTGTGCAGTGAGGTGTGACAGTACCCTCGCCATATGAAGCTCCACAGCCACAGCAGGCTACCTGTATTTTAATCCCAGATATTCACAGCATGGATGTTAAGCACCAGATAGTCTATATGGGACTCATAAGCCCTTCCTCACAAATCTGGAGGGTTTAGTGCCCCTGCATCCTTGCCCTTGCTGCTGGATGCTACTCCACTGCCCTCCCAGTCGTTATTGCTTGCTTGTGATTCACTAACTCATTCACTATACATCCATACAAGTGTACCATAACTTGCTCCACAGTAAAATAAGTTAGTGAAGATCTAACATTGAATTCAAGAAGAATGCTGGCAGAGGATAGGAGCAGGAAAGAAAATGGAAACCTCCTCAGGCTATGTTACTCAAGCCAAGGCAGTGTGAAGTAAATCCTGAAAATTTTCCTTACCAAATCACCAGTGCTAACCCAGCAAGATCTCTGCATTTCAGAAAGTTGTTTTTTTCATGCCTTGCATGGTAGGAGGTGAGTGCTTTTCTCTATTTTCCTCTTGACAACTAGTTCACTGCCTCCATCAGTCTGAAGGAGCTGAATGATAACTGCATGCTCAGGGAACCTGAAATCCTCCTGGCCCCTTGCTGCAACAACTGGTGCACATCAGCAGAAAAGAAGCAAGACTTTCAGGCAGTGAAGTCCCCAGGCTATGAAAAAATCAAGATTTGCCAGCCTAGTGTCTTTCTCACATGGATTATGGTTTATTTTGACATAATTTGAGATTCTGTTTTCCGGAGCATTAGAAGAGATTTTCTGAAAGGAAGCAGAAGATCATAGAGAACTCAAGAGTTTCTCTGGAAGCTGTGCCTACCTGAAGTTTTCATTTATAAAAGTCACTACACTCAGATCTCATACCAAGAGTTGTGTGGTACTGTCACGTTTTCTGACTTGCAAGAGTAATGGCCTGAAGAATCTGCCCTTATCCCTGCAGTATGCCTACAGCACTATGCTAACGGTAGTACCAAAATCCACCCATCACATCTCAGCTAAGTTTTCCACTCTTTCCCTAGGTTCATCATTATCCCTTTTCCTCAGGAGTAACTGACTTTAGAGAAGCTCTGTCAAATAGCTAATGGCCCATACAGCCAGCTCAGTTACAGAGGTTTATAAATCCAGAATAACTCAAGTGTTGAGCAGACATGCCTTGAACTTACTTCATGTTAGATGGGTAAAAAGCCATGTCTGTCTCAGAGTTTACATGTTTCTTGCTTTCTGTTCAAATGCAATCATTCTTTACTGATTTTTGCAGTGATCCCATATGATCACCTGGACACTTGTCCTCTACACAAGACCATTGCCAGATCGAATGAGCTGTTAACGCGTGCTAGAAGTGAAGGCTCCCCTGTGCTATTGTTGATGCCTGTGAAAAGGATGGTTTGATAGAAACTGTAGTTCTATAATGAAAACAAATAGACTGTAAACAGTACAGCTGGAGTTCATAGAGAAGCAGAGGCTTACTGACTGAATTTTCTAGCTGAGAAGTAAAGGAAAAGCATACGTCCAATAGTGCTCAACACCACAAGTAAAAGAATGGATTGTGGTAATCTGATTTAGAAGAAGAAATTGTGGACCAAGTGGTCAGCTGTTACTAGACATTCAGTTGACCTTGTCTGTCTCACATTTTCTAGATATTCTAATTAATACCCATATTATCACCACATCTTCTCACTTATTTAGTCTCCGCTTTGTAGTAACTGATATTTTTCCTTACAGTGATGTTCTCGATATGAAAGAATGATGCTTTCTCAGCAGTTTCAGCCTGTGATCCAGGGCTGGCAGTTTAATCAGGAAATGTGAAGTTGTTCCAGAGCCAATGTACCATGTTGGGAAGTGTGCCGAGATTTCTCAGACTGTTTGAAGTCTAGCACTTTCACAAAAGCTTCTGCTTTGTCACAGAGATTTTGATATCGTAACAATATGGTTGAGCTATAGGTAAATGTGTGACAATGATGGATCAGGAAAGAGGGCAGAGTCCTACAGTATCTTTGCAGAAATCAAATCAACTGATCACTTAAAATTAAAAAATTGAAAACTCAGAGATAGGCTGAGGTTACCCATCAAGAGGAAGAAGCAAGCCTGGACAACATAGCACGTCCTATGGAAAAGACTAACCTCTGATGGAAAGTCAGATTCAGAGACAATAGCAGGACAGAACAAAAGATGAAGAAAAGTATAAGCATGTTCCATGTAGGTAGCCAGCCCCAGGTGATCCTCTGCTGGTCCCCACAGGAGCACGGTTTGGACTGTGAGTCAAAAGACGAGAGAAATGAATGTGCCCTGGAAATATTAACTGTGGAAATCAAGAGTCTGATGACACTGGCAAAGGATGAACAGCCAGCAGGGAATGAGATTTGTTATCATCTTGGGCACAGTCCAGGCCCCACTGGATTCAGGGAGGTTTTGCCATGAATATCATTCGTGCCGAGTTTACTCCTCAGAATTGACTTTTCCTTTATTGTTATTATCTTAGTCAGCACTCTGCTCAAAACCACACAAGGCTGTTTTCTGCACTGAAAAAAGTGTTATGAGTGATGAAACAGTACAATAAACATTAGTTGTCTTGGCTCTCCTTCATAATATTCCACTTCAACTTAAAAATTAAATTGAGCCTCTCAGTGTGACTGTTCAAACATCTTGCCCAGCCACCCATCTCCCAGCTGTGCAGTGTGCTCCTTGGACCTCACTGGCAAACATAAGTACTTGAATAATCCAAGCCAGGTGATTAGCATAAAGACTGTTTCCATTTGTATTATGGTATCAGTACTTTTTAAATGCACATGATGCTTGATTTATTCATTTCAGGACTATATATCTGTGGGTTCCATGTCTTTGTTTAATAGGTAAGTTACATATTGCTTACTTCATAAATAGCTTGGAAGCTGATAGCCTCACAATATGGAGTGATAGAGCCAGGAATAAGATGTAAAGGCGCTCATTTAGAATCATGAATTCATCCTCCAGTAATGATGGTTTTGTTGTACTATAGAGCTAATATTTTCTCCCTCTAACCTTCTATATTTTGCCCTTATTTACAATTCCAATAATCCCCTAGGATACTTTATTATTTTTAGATTACAAGATGTTTGAAAAGTTTTAATCTGTACATTGTCATTGACTGTGCAGTAAACAAAACTAAAATCATTAAAAAAAAGCAATCTACCTGTTATACGTGAATTATGAATAAAAATTGACTGGAAGTGGTCTGAAAAACAGAGGGCAAAGGACTAACTGTGAAACTAACAAAACCTACACGATTTTGTTCAGTTGTTCAACGTGGAATCTTTTTCTGTTTGCGCATGTGCATTTTGAAGTGCTTGCTTCAAATTCTTTGTCCTTTTTAGAAAAGTAAAATAATGAACAAATTATATTGCTCAATTTCAAGGCAGAAAACAATAGAGAAAGACAATTGGAACACTAACATATAAAAATAAAGGCAATTTTTAGTGCCAGTGTTCTGATCCAAAATATTTATTTATGTGTTTGTTTGTTTCCTAACTCATACAAAATTGATGCTTGTGGAGGTATTGGATTAAAAGGGCTGGAAAATGAATTCTTCTAGTTATCCAGAGAGAACATAGAGTACCAATGAAGCAATGAAAACTTCTTCAATCTGAATAAGAAAAGTGTTACATAGAATTTAAGGAAATAAGATCTAGTGTCATATAGAAAATGATGTTTTAGAGCAACAGTATCAGGTAAGAGATTGATACTCGTCTCTGCTGTGACTGGAATGGGTTGTCCTTCACTCAGGTCTGTCCAGTGGATGGGGAGGCTTTACTTCCACAGCTCGGAATGGGAAAACTATTATCATTGCCAAGCATTTCACCTGTTTGTTTTCTTGTCAGCCAGTCACCTCTCTCCTCAAGACTCTTACACCATCCACTTCTGGCTAGTTCATAACACATTTCCTACACTACTGAGTTTGGCTGGATCCAGACCAGAGACCTACATGTAGAAGACTAAAAACATAAGGAGGCTCTGTTCTACTAGAAATTTATTTAGCAATCAGATGGAAAATTTGGCTTCAGAGGAAAAAAAGAGTTAGGTACCAGAAAGAGATGAAAAAGTCAGTCCTGGATAAAAGTAGTTGTAATTTTTAACATAAATAAAAGCATTATTAAAGGTTTTTATATGAGTCATGCCAACTTCTACATAGATGAGAAATCTAATGAAATGGTATCTAAGTCATTATAAATTCTGCAATTTACACAAAAGGGGAAAATGAATGTTTCCTACTTCATTTTTAGTGTTTCCCTTCATAACTTGCATACTTATTAAAATGGAGGGTTTCAAGCACCCATAGAAAAATACAAACGTGCAGAGAAAATAACCACTAAATAGAAAAAAAAACAACCAAGTCCTGTAACTGGATTTAAAATAATTCGGCCCTGTCTAAAGAGCCAACCATGTTCTTTTTCCTCTGTACATAAAAGTTGCACTCATATTCATTACAACAGAAGAAGAAAAGCACAGTTGCTTCATAACACTGGACACAGCTTTCCAGAAACAAGATAGCAACCACTTAGAAATGTTATGGAAAACATTAATCACAGAGTAACTTGCTATTTACATTAAAGATAGTAGTCTTTAACATTAATTAAAAATAAAATAAACTCATCCTCCCCCCCCCCTTTTTAGTCATACGACAGTTTTGTCTATAATGTGGAGTCTCTGTTCTCTGCTTTTTGTCCAGCTTCCTTTTTTTTTTTTTTGAGATATGCATATATATATATATAGACATACATCAGAGATGTATCAAAAGCTGCAACATATCTGAATGGAGAGCCTGCAAATTTCATCTGAGACTACACTTGCAGTAGACAAACCTCTCCTGAAAAAAATGCTGGAATGACACATTTTAATGAAATGATATTTCCTGTCCATGATCCCCACAGGATCCATGCGGAAACCTAAACACCTCAGTCTGTAGAAGCAGAGCTGACTGTAGCAGTGCAGGTTTCCCAGTACCGCCAGGCTGGAGAACCCCAGACCTTGCGGGATGCAGTAGTTTCCATCCCTGCGGAGGTTGATGAGGGAGGCAGATGCCAAAGAGGGTCCATGGTGGTCATGTGGAGAGCTGCCACCCTCCAGATCTCAGACAGAATCCTAGTCCTTTGGCAGTCAGTGGGAACCACTCCTGTTGATGACAGTTGGAGCTGGATGAAGACCCACAGAAACAGCAGGTTCTGAGGAGGGGAGTGCAGGACAAGGCATCATCAATAGCCTGATCCAGCCCCAGCTCTGTCATGGCATCTTCCAGCAGGCTGTCAGTTCTCACTAGGATCTACAAACCAACTTACTGCTGTCGTGCTTCTTCCACAGGATGATGGCTGGACTGGACAGGAACTGTTGAGCACCACAGCACTTCTTATTCTTTCACATGCAGGATGCTTGTGGGCAGCTGTCTCCAATTCTGAACCAGGAAAATCTAGCTGGAGGATGTGCCCCTGAGCAGAGGAAAGCCTGTCTGAGCTTCCAGCAGTCAGCACTCAACTGTCCAGTTTTCACCGTAACTCGCTGAAACCAGTGCAAATTCAGAGAAAAAAGAATGTCCACACCGAGAGGGTATAAATCCTTTCTTACATGGGAGAGTGGTACAAGCATTTACCTGCCACCTCTATCAAATATCGTAGAAAAGGTTACACAAAAATGTTTAAATATATGGATACAGAGACATAGATATTATACTTGCATAAAATATGTATATTCAAAACCCTTTGGGCAGTTTCACAGTTAGCTGAAAATGTACGCTTTAGAAATATGAACGATTTCCTACACTTTTCTAGTTTAAGTAGGAGGGGGGAGGGGAAAGAAGCATCAGCCTTATTAATACTGAATGCTAAGTGCAGAAGTTTAGCCGTAGCTGTAGGGTTTTGAAGCAATTGATGTGACAGAACCTCCAAGCATAAACTGTTTCAAAAATCCACATCTATTCCCTAGATTGCTTATTGTTTCATGAAAGTGAAAACTTACGTGTCCTGTTCGTATCAGCTAGATCTCCTGAGACCATTCAATTAAACCTCGTAAGCTTGCAGTACTTCAAGTTAGGATTGTGTACTCGAAGTACACATGAGCAGTTCAGTGTGATAACAAGAATTTACAACTTCTTATATCTTGTATAATTCAACTTTAGAAATTAAAAAAAAAAACTTAAATGACACCACAAGAAGCTCACAGTTCTGAAAAAATTAAAGTCAGTACGAAATTTTACTTGTAGACCACATAATTTACATAGATTTACATAAATACAGAGATATTAAAATATTAAATCAAAGCTACTTAACAGAGGACAGAGTTTTACATGATAAAAGATTTTAATTCTAGTTACATTTTTGCAACTACTTTTAGTGCCATGAGATTGTATAAATAATATATATACCTGTATATCTGTAATATATATAAAGATATATATATATCCATCCTTCTTTTTCTCTTCAAAAATAGGGCAATTTTATAACTGCAATGAGATGTGACAAGCAGTACACTTCTGGGGAATTATTGCATGCCTCGAGTGCATAAGGCAGAAGGAAGTGTATCTGACTTCAAACACTAAAGAAGTGGAATCATCAACCAGAAATGCACTGGAGTGATTTGGAACATCTTATTGCTTTTATAAAACTCAAAATTATATGCTGTTGGAGGGTTTTGTTTGTTTTTTGTCTTGTCTTGTTTAAAGGCACAAAAAAAAGGGGAAAGTAATATCTCTCTTTTAGTGGAGACCAACGAACAGTAAGCTCCATTACTGCTCACTGAATGCTTTTCATTGTCCTAAAACTAATCCCTGTGGTGCAATACTGTGCTGCAGTTGCATAAGGAGGTTAAACACAAAAGTTCATGCATCCTTTATGAGGGGAAACAAAACAAAGCCAATTTCCTCACCCAGCAACAACCAGGAAGCCATTAGCATCTGATCATTCGGGCTGGGGGCCAGAGTCAGCCATGGCTCCCATCAGACTACAATGTGCACAACCCCACTCGGCCACAGAAACACTTGCCACACTAACCTCAGCTGGTGGAACAGCTCCATGAGCTCGGTGACACAGGACTTGCCTAAAACGCTGGAGGCACAGATCCAAACTCAACAGCAATTTCTCATCATACCAGGCAAGACTGCAATGGGATAAACCCATGTAACAGAGACACTGTCCTGAAATCTCTGCATTTTGGGGCTATTAGGGGATGATGGAGCACTTCTGCCACCCTCTTCTCAGTTTTAAATTGATTAATGGCTTTCACTCCCGGCTTAGTGCCACATACCGCCCTGGAATTTTTGTAGCCTGACAGTCACCCTGGGAAGCAGAGCACAGCAGAGAGGGAGTAAGTGAATACAAAACACTAAAAGCTGCGGACTATAGCTGTCTCCTCAGATCACTTTGAATGTCAGGCTAGAAAGAAAAAATAATAATTAAAAAAAAAAAATCCCTCGGGATCACTTTTTCTGTGCTGTATTTTCAGATGTTAATATGCACAGTAGAGGGCTGCCTCTGCTATGATACCACACAAGATGATTCAAAGTTTGAATATGGTACTCTGTTAAGGCACCTTCAAGCAATGGTCATTGATTTAATCACTAAGCAAAGATGCATTTTCTGTACCCAATGCTGCTTCAACCAACACACACAGCACTAGCAGCCACTCACATCTGCCATCCATGAACAAAAAACGCCGGGTGCTTGCTAGGGAGAAACTACACCAGCCACTTCCAAAATAAATAGGAGCAGACATTTTGCACACTGCATGGTTTGTTACCCAAGAGAGGAAAGGGGAGAAAATTAAGTGTTGTCTGTCCCTAATTGTCTACTAGATTAGGAGGGTTAAAAATGTCTATTAGCCTAGAAAAGTAGAAGCCACCTCTACTGCTGCAGGATTTCTTGCTAGGAAGCAAAGCTGTAAACGCGGGCATTCAGAGCAGGGTGCCTGGTGCAGAACTGGATTGTTTCAGGACCAACAAGAGGCACAAGGACAACCTCCCCTGGGAGAGGATAGGCAAGTTACCGCACATCACCTCATCCTGCCACACGAAAGAGTATTGGGTTTGGGTTTCAGGGTTCATGGTACAGGGATGGGGGGCATTTGAAGATGAAAGGAGCTGAAGGGATAGGAAAGCTCAGGCATCACTCTGTGCAGACAGCTGGCTCCATTCCCCCGGACACCAGGATACTCAGCACTGCAGCTGGGGCACGGAGCTGTGGGGCTGGAGGGCACTTGCAGTCAAGCCCAACTAGGGGTGGCCTTTTCTACACAAAACAATAGCCAGTCCTGGAAAAGAGTGAGAGGGGTGGGACAGGGGCACTGATCCTAGCACAAAAGGACAGAGACCAGGATGGACTGTTGCCCTGCTTCAAGATGACAGGGGATCCCAAGGCACCAGCCAGACCTGCCTCTCCCCCCACACCATGCACCCATGCCCAACCCACACCATGCAATGGTGACACAGGGTGCAGTGGGAATCCCAAGAGAGTGGGACTGTCCCGATCCACAGGGTAATGATGTCCAGGGAAAAGGGACCCCCACACCCCTGACCCTCTCCTCCAGGAGGACAACTTGATATTTAGAGCTGTGTGCAGCTCCTTCTCCAGTAAAAAGAACCATCTTTTCCTCACACAGTCAATGAGAAATGCAATGTGATCTGTCATGCACTTGGATCATGGGCTTGTTCATTCATTTTAATTAGCAATGTTTTCTTCTTCGGGGGGTAGAATAATCACTCAGGTATTTACAAACACCAACCAGTGCCTTCGCGAGGTCTCCGTCAAACCATCATGACAAAATCACCGTCTGCAGGAGCCCAGCACCAGCTGTGTCCAAACAAGCCCGTGCTTGCTGAGAGCTTGGGGCTGCCAAGGGAGTGGGGCTCTGGATCTCCGAGTCCTGGGGGGGTCTTCCCAACCGGCTGTCTCTTCCTTGAGGTGCCTCTCCCTGCCCCGCTGTCCCAGGGCTCCGGCTGCTGTTATTGCTGTTGCGGGTGCAGTGGTCCCGTTCATACTCCTCCTGAGCCTTTTGCATTTTCCGTTTTTTCATCTTCCTCTTGTGGATGTGGAAGGTGGTGAGGGAGAGGAGGATCAGGCAGAAGATGAGGGTGACCAAAACAATCAAAACCACGGTGGATGAGAAGGACTGGAAGAGCTGACCCACTTGCGTGATGCAGGTGCTGCTGGTGTTTAAGGTGGCAGATGTTCTGTTCAGGAGACAAGGTGGCAGCGACAGCCTCAACTCCTTGGAGAGCTTGGCACTCATTGAGGAGGCTTCGGAAGATGAGGATCTTCCTCCCCTCTCCGAAGACGTCTGAATTTCGACTGTCGCCGGACTGCAGGCGGGAGCTCGTTGGAAAAGCCCGGGATGCTGCCGGCTCAGCCTCACGCTCGCTCTGAAGCGACAGAGCAGCCTGCAAAGGAGCGGGACACATCAGCGCTCCGGGACACCCACCCTGGGCAGCTCCCCGCTCCCCAGCACCCCGCCGGCGGCTGCGGCAGCCTCCTCCGAAGCCCGACAAGGCAGTGCGACGAGCGGCCCCGGTTCCCTGAAGGGGGGACCGGCAGCGGGACCGGCACCGGGACGGGGCATCGCGCCGCTACACCGACTTCGCAAATCACTCGGCATCCCGGGCAGCACCGCCCGGTCGCTCGCCTCAACCAGCTGCCGCGGGAGGGAGGGAGGGAGGGAGGGAAGGAAGGAAGGATGGAGAGAGCGGCGGCCCGGCTGCCCGAATCGCGAACCCCAGCGGACACCTCGGCCGCAGAGCCCCTTACCTGCGCGGGCGGAGGGAGCGCCCGTGCGGCGCGGGTGCTGTGTGCTGCGGAGCCGCCGAGCGAGCGCGCAGAGCGGAGCCTCC